>UESW01004775.1:211132-272633 GCA_900491605.1 Calamus simplicifolius
TACTTTCAACTAATCATATCTCAGGCATAAAAAAATGTAATATGTATCCATATATCATTTTAAAATTTGAAAGAACATATCTTTCTCAACAGTTATCCAAATCTACACTTATCCAAAATTAATGATATAGATATCATTTTAAAATTTGAAAGAGTATATCTTTATCTAGTTTTAATATATAACTCTCATGGCATATCGCACATCAAGTTGTTCAAAGATCAATAAGGGAATCATCAATGTGGCTCAGATACCAATGTAAATTCATACAAGAATAAATGTATAGATTGGATTTACTTACCTTGATGATTTGACAAAGAATTTGAATGCTAGGTTGTGGTGTTATCCTCTTTCACAATCCAAACTATCCTTCTGGTGTTAGATTCTGATACTCCTTTCAATTTCTCTTATCGCACACACAACCCTTATCCTTTCGATATATATATATATATATATATATATATATATATATATGCACGAAGGAGCAGTTTCTCCATCGGAGAATGTTTTTCATATAGATAATTGCACATTAGCAGTTATCTATCATAGGCTTCATGGATAACTGCACATTGGTAGTTATCAATCATGGGCATCACACGTCACATAGTTCAACAACTTCTCCATCCTTTGCACCACCCGACACCGCTACCATGGCCATCGTCTCCATCGGTGGCCTCCCCTGTATTCTCTCTTCCTCTGTTGGCTCGTTGTTGCCGCTAGGATCAGACCGCTGCCTTCCTCCTCTTTGATGTCATTGCGGCCTTCCTTGCCATCGGTGATAGCAACCCTATCACCAAGCTCCACAGTAAACTCCTTTCCCTGAGTTCTTGCTGTTGGCTGTGGTGATTTGGTCATGGGGACCAGTTCACTCAAAGAGAGGGCGAGAGATGGGAGAGAGAACAGAGAGAGAGAGGCATTGGGCTTGGGGATCTCATCGGAGGAGGTCATTGCCATTGCGCCATGGTCGGCGACTAGCATGGGAGGTGCCGGCATGCAGGAGGGTTCGTGCATGAGGTGGGGAGAAGAGGGAGGGCTCTCGCGTTGAGGTGAATGGGAAGGGAGAAATCACGAAGGCTGAAGCCTTCTTATTGGTTCAAGTTGGTTCAAGCCCTGAAGGCTGGTTTTTAAGTTAAAAATGAAGAGAAAATGTTAAGATTTAGTTATATAATTTATGAGGTTTAGCTAAGGTCACTTTGTAAATTTAAATTTGGGTTTAGAGGTGCATAATCTGATCTCTATTTCATCAAATATCATATGATGTTCATCATAAGTTGAAATAAAGTGAGTTGTAAGAGCTTAAGGAAATGCATTTATTTAAAATTATATTGATTATATATGATCTTAGGAACTGAACCATGGTGATGAGCAGTGAGTTTGGTTGTGATAATGATGTTGAAACAGATTAACAGCCAAGGTAATCATAGGAAAATTTATTGCCGAATGTAAGGGCATTTTTGTAAATATTGCAAAGTTGGTGAAAACTTGTAAAAGTATAAAATAATTAAATTTGAGATAAAAAGTAGTAAGTAGCGGGCTGCTAGACACTGAGTAAGAGGGGTAAAAGAGTCATTTTAAGATTTTTGCTAGAGGGGTAAAATAGTAATTTTTTGTTATGGATTTTGATAAAATTAATTATTTATGTGGGATTATAGGTGATCACTGACTATAGATGTTGCATTAAGGGGATTATAGGAGTAACAATCTGGGGTAGGAGTTCTACATCCTACTATTATGTGATATGTTTTCATGACTTGCATGCTTCCGTATATCATGTTTTATTCTAAGATTTTCTTGCATGATTTGAGATGATTATATGAATTCTTATGAATTTGCATGTATATTGTAGTATATTATTTTGATATAAATGATTTTGAGCTTTCTCTACTATACTTGCAAGTTTTGGTATTCTGGCTGAGGTGGCTTGGTGGTGCTATGGAGATGTTCAGAAGTGGCATATATATTTGGGAGAGATGGTGTATGTGATGGGTACTATTGGTACATGGTACTAATTCTGATGATGAGATAGAGTACTACAGTACCATTACTAACCTAGATTGGCAGTCCGGGGAAGGGCATGAAGGCCGAGTAAGCCGAGTAGAACGTTAACACAGTTATGGCAGCTGGTATGACTGAGTTTATTATGCTAGGTATTAGTATGTAAACCAACCTGAGTGGGAGAAGTATCACCAGGTTAGGTTGTTGATACGTAATGCTGGCTTTTAGATGGGGACAATATGTACCAGCAATATGGCGTTGTGATGCTTGCTAAGGGAGTGGCTCATTTAGTAATGTTTTTACGAGCATTATGGTAAGGGGTATAGAGGGAGGCCCAGACGTATTGCTTACTAAGTGAGTGCGACTTGCTTAGTGGTGTCTTGCATATGAGGGCATGAATGTATGGGTGTGGAGGTTATTGGTGGTTTGATTATTCTGATGTGCGAAGGTGATGGTGGATATGTGGATGATTTGGATATGACTGCGGTCACGGGATGAATTGGTGATGGATCGTGACTCTTTGGTGGTTTAAATATTTCTCTTTGAATATAAATATTATTGGTTTCTTGAATGGATATATGTATCGTGATATTGTTTGTTCAAACATATTTTGATTATATTATATTATTTATTTGATATGTTCATAATAGTAAGGTAGTGTTTGATTCATAAAAAGTTATCCTTGGATAAGTGTACATGATAGCATTTATCCAGGGAATAGCTCAAGGGATAACCATCTTTTTAAAATAATAGCTTTGCCATCAAGGGATAACTCTAGTTATTAATAACCTATTATGGCGAAACTGTTGTAGAGCAAAATTGAGGACAGTTCTTCAGAAAATTCTGAACAGGGCAATGACCTTATCGTTTTCTTTGGACTTGCCCTCTCCAAGCCCTTTCAAACAGTTTGCTCTAATCTATTGGTAGCAAAACAAAAAAATAGAATTCCTATAATCACCAGTGGGACATATTTGTTAGTCTACTGACATCACTCCTTAAGGGGATGTCTGATGCTTTTAATCAGCAAGAGACCTGCTAAGGTACTACCAATCTGGGATACATTCAATATTTGCATGACCTTTCTTTCTATGTTTGTAGCAACAATGGTTGTTTATTTGTCGAATACAATAATTTTTAGTATAATCTTTAACTTGTATTATTGAAATCATGAGATAACTAAAGTTTGATCGTTGCCTATTGCTATTTAAAATTAGATCATGATGGTAGTCATTAAGGACAAGAATATATGATCCGTGCACCAATTCAACTGGCACACAATTGATGGTTTGATGCCACAAGACATAGGGCCTTGCAGAAATTGGAACTTTTTTGTTTTCCCTTCCAGTGTTCTGATGGCCTGAGAAGATCACTCTACTAAAGTTGAATGCTGTCTATAGGTTCTTAAGTTCATAACATTGTATGTTGTATCAGTATATTAAACCAACATGCATACTAAATGTACCAATGTTGTATCAATATAGCATTGGTACAAGGTTTGATATCGAGATGGTGAACCTTGATTCATAATATCTATATTATTCAACATTTCAAAATTTTCAGCTTTCTTGTTACTTCTTCCTCTTGTATATGCTAGAAAAATATTTTCCATCTAATTGAATGTATTTGACTGCCTTTTTAAGTTATCCCTAATATTGCCTATGCTGCTGTTGCTACTGCTTGATGCAAAGGAACAGTTGCTTTTATCCAACGATGCCGATTGATAAGAGTTGGATACATAAGAAACAAAATTGTCCAGAATATGATGCCAGTATTAAGAAGTTCATAGAAAAGGCAAGGCTTCATGTTAATGAAGAAGGAAAGATACGTTGTCCTTGTGTGCAGTGTTATAATGGCAAATGACATAATCCTGATTTAGTTAAATTACACTGTATGTTAAAGGGTTTCTCATAGACGTATCGACGTGGTATTTTCATGGAGAACAGTTTGGAAGCAATGTCTCGGATGAAAATGAGAATGAAGATGATGACCTAGAAAGGGAACAAGATGAGATGGTCGAAGCATTGCAGGACATCGCTGGCCCAAGTGGTGCTCACACTGAGGTTGGCAATGATGATGACAATCCGATGATGTCTGACCATGGAAGGACCAATCACAGTAAGAAATTGGATGATCTTTTTAATGAGGTGGAATCCGAGCTTTATCTGGATGTGAAAAGTTTTCTGCTTTGACATTCTTAGTGAAGTTAATGCACATTAAGGTACTCAATCGGTGGACAAATAAGTCTTTCAATATGTTGCTTGAACTATTGAAAGAGGCATTTCGAATGGTACTAGGATACCATCTTCGCACTATGAGGCCAAAAAGAAGATGAATGAGTTGGGTTTAGGCTACGAGAACAGACATGTATGCAAGCATGATTGTGCTATCTTTGGAAGGAGAATGCCTCTTTAGAAAAATGTCGATATGCAACGAGCCTAGGTACCAAGTGGTTGGAGACAAAGGTAAGAAGATACCTTATAAAGTTATGCAGTATTTTCTACTCACACCTCGTTTGAAACGTCTATATGCCTCAAGACATACAGCTGAAGATATGAGGTGGCACTATGATAAGCGACCGATCACAGATGTTGAAGAGGATGACACACTAGCTGATTATGATAGTGAGGGATCTATACATAGTTCTGATATGGAGGATGATGAAGACAATGAGCATATTAGTGATGACAGTGATTAATTTGGTAGCATTCATGTTTTTTTTACTTATTACAACTATATGTTCTTATACTTTCTTATTTATTAATTCTAGTTTGTATGTTTGTTTGTAGATGTCTTCGAGAGATACTCCTGCTACATCGAGGCCAGAGATTCTCCTTACATTTCAACTCTGACAGAGGGGTCATCTGTCGGTGCATCATGTAATAACTCTACTTTAAACTTATCTTATTTGGCTATATTTCTTTATGTTATTTTGCACTAATTTAGTTCATTATGTTTTGCAGCTACATCAGCAAGAGGATAAGCTCGCTCAGCAAGAGAAGAGTATTCAGGATCTAAAGGCGACGACTGATGACTCACTACTTTCATACGACAGCTAGTGCCTGGATATCGTCCTAGTAGATCCCAGCAGACCTCACCTCTATAGTACATGTATTTTTTTTATTATGTATTCTCAAAAACATTGTATATGATGATTTTATTGAAATGAATGAAAACTTTTATTAAATTTTTTGTGAAACTTTTATATTAGAAAATTATTTCTAATATCGTTGCTATAATATTATATTATATTATTGTAACAGGTGCAAAAATAAAAAAATATTAAAATAAAATTTTATTATTTTTAAAATTTAAATAAAAACTTATTACGACGACTTATTTTCACCGTAATAGGGAGCTATTACGGTAAAAATAAGTCGCCATAATAAGTTTTTATTTAAATTTTAAAAATAATAAAAACTTATTACGATGACTTATTTTCGCCGTAATAGCTCCCATTACGGCAAAAATAAGTCATCGTAATAAGTTTTTATTTAAAATTTAAAAATATTTAAACCTTATTACGGCGATGTATTTTGCCGTAATAGCTCCTATTACGGAAAATAAGTCAACGTAATAAGTTTTTATTTAAATTTTAAAAATATTTAAAACTTATTATGACAACTTGATTTCGCCGTAATAGGTTGATATTACGGCGAAAATAAGTTCGTAATAAGTTTTTATTTAAATTAATTTTTTTTAAATATATAACGACGATATGGTTTCGCCGCAATAGGGAGCTATTATGATGAAAATAAGTCATCGTAATAAGTTATTACGACAACAAATTATTACGACGAGTTTGTATTTTATTACGATGAATTTTTTATCATTGTAATAACTTATTACGATGACTTTTGCACTTATTACGATGAATTAATTCATCATAATAAGTCATTTTTCTTGTAGTGTATTCCTGGGTCCCTAGGAAATAAGTACAGGGGATAACCCATGGTTAAACATGGGTTATCCCCTCTGATTAAACTTTTTCAGAACTATCTCTCCTAGTTATAGCTTTTGGGGATAAAGGAGGATATCCCTCCTTATCCTCCATATCAAACACAGCCTAAGTGTAGAAGTTTCACTGTGCTTTTTAGCTCATTCCATTATATTTTATGTTTTTGTAGCAGATAAGAATGATATATACTTGATAAACCGAAGTCTTAGAGAGGGACCTCAGGAGTGAGACCAGAGAGTTGTTGTAATTACTCTTTTGGGTGTATAAACTTTTGTATGTATCATATGAGGATGGCATGTACAAGTTTGGTGATATAATATAGAAAATAAATATGTGTTTTGATTTTATAGTTGCATCTCATGATATGTTTAGGTTGAGGTTAGATGGCCTTGCATATTCTTAAGGTTCATTTTAAGAGTATGCCCCCTAGATTGGGTTCAGGATTGGGGGTTGTGATAATTACTATTAAAAGAAAGCATTATTTCATTTAAATAGAACATCCAGAAAATAATCTTTACCAACAAAATTATATTTCTTCTAAATACAATATTGTTAGACTCAAATACAACTCTATAACCATGTTGAACTAACAAAGATGCACTAATTAAAATTTTTCTAATTATTGGAGCATGACAAACTTTATTTATTGTGTGAAATATTTTAGACGACAACTCTAACTTGACTTGGCCTTTTCCTAGGAATAGAACCACACTCCCATTCCCCATGCCCATAGCTGTTGTGCCTGATGGTTGATGAGAGGAAAATAAATTTTTATCAACACACTTGCGAACATCAGTCTTAAAGTTGATGTACCAGTCATTTGAATTGAAAATAACATTTTAACCCTGGGCTAGAGATAAAATATTTGTCAGATAGGAAAGAAGCACTGGTCCTTATGGTAACCACATTAGCCTTTAGTTTAAGGGCAATAGGAGGTCCAAAACTTTAGAGTTTATCCATGATGGGAGTAGTAATCCTTAGCCTTATGATTTGACTTTCTACATACCCAACAAATTGATTCTTTCTTTGACTAAAGCTTTCTGTGTATTTTTGGCAATATGTGACTTAGCCTGAAATTCAGATTTTTGCTATTGGTTTCATGAGGCATGGTATTTATTTTCAATCTTTAAGCTAACAAGCATGTCATTAAAAGTAAAATTTTTAGTTTTTGTTTTAAGCCTCTTGCAAATCTAGACCATGAAGATGGCAATTTTTAAATAAAAAATATAGCAACAAGCACTGCTTCATTAATTTCAATCTCTTTTATTTTCATATTAAACATAATCTCTTCAAATTCATAAAGTGCTTTTTAAAGTATCAATATTATTTTTGTTAATTTTGAAAATATGCATTAACAAGAATAATAGAGCAAACGAGAATAAAAATAATTCAAAAAATGGTTTAAGATAGTATGTGGATTGAAGTACATCAAAGTGTTATTTTCAGTAGGAAATGCCTTTAGTACACCGAAATAAATTTTTGCACTCCTTTCCTACAGTATTGGGATGAATCTCTATGCTTCTCTTCTAAATAAGACATTAAGTTGGACCTCATGTATACAATTAAGATAATTATTAAACCAATGACCATTCGATATGTTCATAGGAAAATATAGATTAAAAGGGAAAAGAAAGAGAATAAGAAGATAGTTTTCATATGGAGATAGAATTTATTATTTATTACATAAAAAATAATATAGATAAAATTTAGATCTAGAGAGAAGCACTTTATTAGGATAAAATACTACTGAAGAGAGAACATGGTCCTCAGAATGAGGAACATAGACTACTATTCTGCCCACATTCTCATGCACCAACAGCTATAAGATAAGAGTATACAAGAAAAAAAAGGGAAATAAATTTTAAATCAATAAGTTTCAACAAGAAAAAAAGGTTGAAAGTCTCATCTAACAATCATTAATAGTTTTCTCAAGTCAACTTAAGATGAAGCCCAGTCCTATATAACAAGTGAAAGGCCTTTGTTCTCTTGATGCGCTCCATTGAAGGCATATTCTAACCTCAAAGAGGAAGTGTTGCTGCATATTTTCACTCTCTGACTTGGGGATGAGGTGGTAGCGCACATTAAGATTTGGGTGGCATTCTTCCATCCTTGAGGACATGTAAAACAGTGTCCTATCGTAGGGAATAAAATGGACGATCCCCGTGAAGGACCCTCCAACGCCTAATTAGTCAATGGCTAATTCACAGCTTCAGATATAAGAAGATTTTCTGAAGAGAAGAGCAAGAGGGTTGAGTCTCACAGAGTGATTGTCCTTTTTTTTAGGGTTCTTGAGATCCGGTATTTGAAGGGAGAGAATCTGGCAAGCTATTACCTAATTTTTGAAGGGCTGTTGTGGAAGTTGAGAGATGATAAGGCCCAATTGGACTATACTTTATCAGGGGGATTCGTGATCCCATGAATCATAAAGAAGGGGAGCCTTATTAGGCTCCTGCTTTTACTTATGAAGGACTACTTTAGAAAGGAGTTTTGAGATCTTCGTAATTCAGTGATCTGATAGCCGAGATATTCATGGCGGACCGAGGATCGGCCAAAGAGGAGGGTCAGCCGTCGAGGAGGGTCGGTCGAAGAGGAGGGTTGGCCAAGTAGCTCCCAACTATTGAGGTTCGGTCGCTTTGTTCGAAAGCAAGACTCAGCAGAGCTAAAGGTCGGTCAGCTAAGGCTCAAATGGTAAAGCTTGGTCAACCAAGGCTCAAGCGGAGATGCTGAGTCAAGGGTCGATGGGGCGTCCTTCGATTTTTGAGGGTCGACGCAATCCCAATGTGGGAATGGCTCATTTGCCCACGTCAGCCTCTTATGCGGTGACTTTTTTATCCCGCATCACTTGCCCCCCCCCCCACATCCTAGTCCAAAGTTTGATTTCGGGCATAAGGAGTAGAAACATGGTAAATAATGCAATTAATGCAACAAGCAAATATACCAATGGTGAACATGTAATGAAATGTAACTAATTAAGAATTCTTGGAGCCTATAGGTTGCAAATAAGCTGTTTGGGTATTAATGAGAAAAACATACAATTCACAATTCTGTTAGTTTATGAAGCAAGGTAAAATTTTATTGTCAAAAAAATAGATAACTTCTAAACTGGCAATAATTTTTAATTTTATGAGTATATGTTCTATGGTTTAGAGGCATACATGTTCTTCTTTATGAGTATAAGTTACTTCAAGAGTTTCACTTTTTGTACCAGCCCAAACCTGCACAGACAATAAAAGGGTAAACAATGGATAGTCCTGATGATTGGGTGCCAGTAACCATAGAAAAGAGGTGATGGGCTAAATTAAGTGATTAAAAATAAATATACCAAAAAATTCACACCTTTATTGTGTGGTCCAGCGAACAAGATAATAAAAATTGATCCCAACAAAGTACTGACATAACAACCGATGTATGATCAGTAACTGGATGCACTGTAAAGTAGCAAGGTCCCATACCTGAAAGATATTTTGATGCAGGAACAATGTCTTGCACATCAAAATCAACAATCAATGGCACATAGTTTGCACATCATCTTATTATATATAAGTTATTTTATCATTTAAATGAACACCAGCACTTTTGCCTTAAACCTAGGCTGCAAAAGCCTTTTACACTTAAATACGCCTAACGCTTTTAACAACATTAAGAACTCCTAAACACATGACCTTATCAAGACCAGATTATAGTATGTAGTGGTATGATTTTAATGATTTTCATGCAAGTAGCATCATAATTATTGTTGCTGCCAGATCACCTCTCAAGAGCACCGGACGAGAAAAGGGCTTCACAGACTTTCGAGAGATGACGCCTGCCTCCTTTTGGTCGGAAACCTGCAAGAAAAGTCCCAGACCAGTGGTTCCGGTGGGGACCCTCCGATGCTCAAGTCAGCGATTTGGAGAACAGGAATTAGGATGAGAGAAGATCTCCCTCCTCCTCATTGTGAGTCGGGGGCTTTATATACCTGTTCGGGGGTTCCTCTTACCCTTTGCAGATAACAGTCAAATCCAATCTTCCGTTAAGATTGGCTCCGCAGGTGGACGCACAGCTGCTAAACACGTACCGTAAATATCAGCAACTGCACACAGTATCTGTAACTGCTCATGATCCTAACAAAAAATGGGTGAGCGGGCTACGGGCAGTTTCTGAGGTGTTTCAAATTACCCTGTTCAATATTCGGAGTTGATTTCACGATTGGAACTATGGACCGATAGCATGCGAGGCGAGACCGAGGCTGAGGCGGGGCTCGAAGCCGAAGCTGAAGATGAGGCCGAGGCCGAAGCCAAGACTGAGATGGAGCTCGAGGCCGAGGTTGGGGACGATGTTGAAACTGAAACGAAGTTCACTGTTAAGACCGAGGCGTAGTCCGAAGCCGAAGCCGAGGCCGAGGCCGAAGCCAAGGCCAGCTAAAATCATTACTTTGCTCAAAAAATCGTGCGAGCTGTTACCGTACCGCCTGGGGGCGTGATTAGCCACATCAGATTCCCCCCCCCATCCCTGAGATGGGTGAGCATGCACTCTCCAATGAAAGGGGGTGTTTTGTCACCCGGTGGCTAATCCTCGAGCGTCACGCGTCTCCAAGGGCCATTCCTTCTTTAATGATGCATCAAACGCTACAACGCCATCATCTCGTCTGTCCCGGCCATTGAGATCGAGGGGATTTCCTTCGAGTAACAGGCTGCGGAAAGGCGGGCACATCATTGCGGTGAGGTCACCGTCGTCCCGTCATTGGCAGTGCCCTTCGCATTCTGCACTCCGGGTGGTTGTCGTAATGATCTCCAGTGGCAAGCGGGCACATGGCTGAAGTGAACCAGGCGGGACAATTTGAAAAGACGAGACTATAAAAGGGGATCGTTCTCGATCCGAGCCGTCTTTACTCCTTTACCTTCTTTCTCGTTCTGATCCTACTCAAGCCTGTTCATCTTCCACCACCCGAGCTCTTCGTCCTGATTCTTAGTTCTCAAATCCTTCAGGTTAGTTCTGTTTCCATGGCCTCTTCATCTCTTTCGTGTTCGATCTCTGATTCTGAGGGTTATTCCCCCAACCTTCCACAGCCCTCTTCTTCTCCCGTGCCTAGCTGGTCCACCTCCGCGGAGGGTGCCCCAGTGGAACAGCGGCGAGCCACCGGGCGATTTTTCGCTGGGAATCGCCCGGTTGCCGGACAGGCTCCCATCCGACACCGTTCGGCCATCATCGGCCCATCTTCCCTTGCGAGGCAGTCTTCCAAGGGGACTGCCTCTATCATGACTGCCCAAGAGATAATCAATCTCAAGGCTTGCTACCAAATCCCTACTGACCTCCGCTTATACCGGCCTCTTTCCAAGGATAGGATAGCCTCCTCTTATCCCGGTAGGGTTGCCCTTTATGAAACCTACTTCAAGGCCGGCCTTCGCCTTCCTATTCACCCTTTCATACTTAACCTTTTAGACAGATATTCCTTATCTTTGGCTCAATTGGTTCTGAATTCCATTCGGACTATCATCGGTTTCCTAGTATTATGCCACATTCATGGGATAGAGGCTAGGATTTCTCTCTTCCGTTGTTTCTATACCCTTAGGAAACAATCGGGATGGTCCTTTGCCCCCATACCAGCCAGAACCCTTAAGTTGTATCTTCCCACTTCCATCAAAGGGTGGAAAGATAGGTTTTTCTTCACCCAGGTTGAGGGGGTAAGGATCGAGTGGGGAATTTCCGACATCGAGCTAAACAAGGACCCGACAATTCTCCCAAGAGATCAAGAGGCGTTCAGATAGTTGATCACTGCCAACATCCCTCGATGCAACAAGCTGCTAGCCGAGAAGAATCTTCGGCTAGCAGGCCTTATTCCTGGCGATGGTGAGCAGCCACAACTTTTCATCCCTTCATCCGTTCTCCTCTTCCCTTTTTTTTTAATCCTTTGGCTTGTGCAGGTATGGCACCGTCACTTCAAGTAGTGAGAAAGGCCGCCGCTAAGGAGAGAAGGGCCGAACGAATGGAGCCCTGCCGAGAGAGGCCCAAAATCAAAGTCGTTAAAAGAGCTGAGGCGGAGGAGCCTCAGGAAGAAATGAAGCCGAGGAAAGGAGACGACCTCGATCGCCTTCACCAGCGCCGCCCTCATCTCCTATCGACTTGACCAACACTCCTCCAGAGCAGAGGACCGAAGCACCGCCGCCACCGCCTACTGCTCCTAAGGTGGAGCCAACCAGCTCAGCCATAGGGCTAGTTCCAGAAGCCGCCCTATCCACCGAAGAGGCGGTGGCCGAGGAGCCTCCACAGGCTGAAGTGCCAGTGGAAGAGGCACCACCAGCATCTGACCCAGGCCGGTGGCTCCAGCATTCGCCGGTGCTGCGGAGGAAGGCGAGACCGATGCGCCTTCCTTCCAATCAATCCTGTTGCATCATAGCCACTGGGCCGAGTGGATGATGGCTCAGGTACATGTACCTAAGCTTCAGAGTGTCCTTCAGAGCCAAGGGACCTTTGTCTTCTTCCAGGAAGCGTCCATGGCTCACCTCTGGATAAGTGTTCTTCCCCTATCAATTTCAAGGACTTCATTTTCCTCTACTTAACCCAAATAATTTTTGGTACAGGCGATAAATTCTTTAGCTGCCATCGAGGTCTTTTATCTCAGGCCAAGGCTACCCTCAGCCAGCTGCAGGAAAGTGCTAGTCAAGCCGAGGCCAGAGCAGAAAAGGCTGAGGCAGCTCTGGAGGCAGCCCAAGCAGAGGTGGCCCGGGCACAAAGGGCTGAGGCCAAAGCTGAGGTTGCCCGATTCAGAAATCTAGCCTGGGCTGAAAGGGCAGAGGAGGCGCTTGAGGTGGCTCAACGCCAGGCAGCCAATGAGCTTGATAATGCTCAGGTGGCGGAGAAAAAACAAAAGGTGGCAGAGGAGAAGCAAAAAATGGCAGAAGCAAAAGTTTTCTTGCTGAAGCACTACTGCACTCTGCCACCATTGAAATAAAAGCGGCCGAGGAGCGGGCCGAGAATGCTGAGGAAATCGCCCACCGTTCGATGCCGAGATAGCTGAGTTGAAGGCGGCGGTGACCGTGGCTAAGAAGAAGCCATCGAGGCCGTAGAGAATTTTAGGAAGTCTGATGCTTACAACGAGGAGCTGGCCAAGACCACTGCCTTCCCGTATAACGGCGGCTTCTAGGATTGCAAGGATAAAATACGAAGACTCTACGGTCTCGAGGGAATCAAGGAGCTGGAGCCAGACGAGGCTCCCGAGGATGATGGCCTAGCTCCGGCTGAGCCTTGAGTTTTTTTTTTTTTTTTGTAATAAGGCCCAGCAAGAGCCGGCAATTTTGTAAGATGTTTATCAATCAATGAAAACCAACTTTTTGTTAATTTTCGAGATTGTGTGTGCTCATTTTAGTATCAAGGCCGGGGCCAAGATCGTAGATGTAGTTAGGACATGGCCAATACCTGACATCATTGCCGAGGCCGAAGTCAAGATGCAGAATTCGAAACCAGAGCTTTAAGGCTAAAGTTGAGACCAGGGCGCATTAAACACCGATCCAATGTAGGCTTATGTACTGACACAAAATTGGGTTGGAGCACTGACCTTTAATCGAGCCGAGTGTCAACGCAGGGTCGGGCGTAAGTACCGATGCCAAGTCGGACGTGAATGCCAATGCAAGTCATGGTAGAGTGCCGACGCAAGGTCAGTTTTAAGCATTGATGGATTCGGTAGAGTGCCGATGCGGAATTGGGCTCGAGTGCCGATGCAGAGTCGGGCTTTGAATGCCGATGCGGAGTTGGGCTTGAGTGCCGATGCGGAGTCGGGCTTCGAGTACCGATGCGGAGTCGGGCTTGAGCTGAATAAGTAGGATTGCTTGAAGGGACTTTCATTAGTGAAAAGCAAACATCATTTTTGAGACACGCTCAAGCTTACGATATTAATATCTTCATTGGTAATACCGACAGAGATTGTCTACGTTCCACATACAAGGAATAGGTTTCCCATCCAGTTCCTCGATCCGGTATGCTCCACGATGAAGTGCATTAGTGACTCGGTAAGGTCCTTCCCAGTTGGGAGACAACTTTTTCCCCTCTGTTGGTTTGGAGACTTCGGCTCATCTAAGGACCAAGTCTCCAGGGAGGAATGTTCTGGGACGAACTCGGGCATTGTAATACCTTGCGATCCTTTGTCAGTAGGAAGCCATTTTGAGTAGTGCGTGATCGCGAAGCTCATCGACAAAGTCAAGGCTAGCTCTTAGCTAGTTGGGATTGTCCTTCTCATTATACGATTGTGTTCGAGGACTAGGGATGCCAATCTTCACTGGAATGACTGCTTCCAATCCAAACACAAGGCTAAAAGGAGTTTCTTCCGTGGGGGTTCAGGGCATCGTGTGATAAGCCCACAACACGTTCGGGAGATCCTCCGCCCATCTTCCTTTGAAATCATCCAGACGTGTCCTAAGCCCTTGAAGTATTGTTCAATTTGTTACTTCAACTGCTCCGTTTGTTTGCGGATGACCGATAGAAGTGAACCGCTGATATATTCTTAGTTCGGCACAAAAGTCTTTGAATGGAATGTTGTCGAACTAGCGTTCGTTATCGGTAACAAGTGTGTGGGGTAGTCCAAACCGACAAATAATAGACTTCCAGAAGAAGTTCCTCACCTTGGCTTCGGTAATCTTGGCCAGTGCTTCGACCTCTACCCATTTGATGAAGTGGTCGATGGCAATGAGCAAAAACTTTCACTGACCAGAGGCTGGAGGGAATGGTCCCAAGATGTCTATTCCCCACTGGACGAAAGGCCATGGAGCCGACAGAGGGCTTAGCTGACAACTATCGCACTTCCGGACCAGCTTGGCCGCGTCTTCCCACATGGTGGGCCAATAATAGCCTTGGCGTAGGGCCTTGTATGATAGCGCTCTGCCCTCCAAGTGGTTTTCGCAAATACCTTCATGGATCTCATGGAGGATGTAGTCGGCTTCTGCGGGACCAACACATCTGAGAAGGGAATGAGAGAAAGATCTTTGGTACAGTTGTCCGTCGAACATCAGGAACTTGTGTAATCGCCACTTGAATAGCTTGGCTTCGGCAGGGTCGGCTGGGAGGGCACCAGCGGTGAAGTATTGGGTGTAAACATCCATCCAGGAAGGCTCTTGGCGAACTGGCATGGATTCTTCTACCGCGTCGATGCTTGGGGCTTCCAGATGCTCCACATAGGTCCTTCCCAAGGTCCCGTCGGCCGAGGTGGCTAGCCGGGACAAAGCATCAGCTCTAGCATTCTCCTCCCGAGAAATGTAGTTGACACTGAAATGGGCCAAAAGAGAGGCTTGTGACTGTACCATACTCAAGTAACGGGACATAGTTAGATCCCACACCTCGTACTCCCCTTTGATCTGATCGGAGACGAGTTGGGAGTCGGTGAAGATTCTAAGGCATTTCACCTCGAGCTCTCGTGCCAGCTTCATCCCTAACAGTAAGGCCTCATACTCTGCCTGGTTGTTGGTGGCTGAAAAGAGGAAACAGAGAGCGTACACAGTCACAACTCTGTCTGGACTGGCTAGGATGAGGCCTGCCCCGCTCCCTTGAGAATTGGACACTCCATCCACATGAAGGATCCATCCTCCCCTCTTCCCTCGAATGCAACATCCGAAGAGTTTGCATGAGACTCCTTTGGCTGCTCTTCTGTCCAAGTACACTCGATCAGGAAATCTACCAAGACCTGAGACTTCATAGCTGACCTAGCTCAAAACGATAGGTCAAATTCCCCCAGCTTGAGTGCCCACTTCGCCAGTCAGCCAGAGGTATCGAGGTGAGAGAGGATTGCCTTGAGTGGTTGATCTGTAACCACCACGATCGGGTGAGCTTAGAAATAAAGCCTAAAGCGCTGGGCAGAGATGATCAATACAAAGATAATCTTCTCGACTCTTGAATATCTAGTCTCTGCGTCGTGAAGCACCTTACTGGTGTAGTACACTGGCTTTTGCATTCCATCAGCATCCATGTGAACAAGCACGGAGCTGACAGCCTTGGGAGAAGCTACGAGGTACAAGAGGAGCTCCTCCCCGTCCCTTGGTTTGGATAATAATGGTGGGGTGGATAAGAATTCTTTTAACCCCTCGAAGGCCTTCTAGCACTCTCTCATCCACTCGAAGTCGTTGACTTTGCGCAGCACCTTAAACAAAGGCAGACATCTCTCCGCAGACTTAGATAAAAAATGGCTCAAGGCCGCCACCCTTCTAGTCAAGCTCTGCACCTCCTTCTTGTTAGCCAGAGACCTCATGTCCAAGATGGCTCAGATCTTATCAGGGTTCACCTCGATTCCATGCTGCATCTCCAAGAAACCCAAGAATTTGCCCGCTGTCACCCCAAAAGCGCACTTGCGGGGGTTCAGCCTCATCTGGTATCGGTGGAGGTTACCAAAAGTCTCCGCCAGGTCGGCAATGTGGTCAATGGTATGGATACTTTTGGTTAGCATGTCGTCCATGTATACCTCCATATTATGTCTGATCTAGTCTTCAAAGACTTTATTCATCAGCCTCTAGTAAGTGGCCCCCGCGTTCTTTAGTCCGAATGACATCACCATGTAGCAGTATATCCCCTTTTGGTTATAAATGAGGTAGCTTCCTCGTCTGCTGGGTCTATCTTGATCTGGTTGTACCCAGAGAAGGCATCTATGAAGCTAAGAGTCTTGTGACCGGACGTAGCATCCATCAGCTGATCAATCCAAGGCAAGGGGAAGTTGTCCTTAGGGCATGCTTTGTTGAGGTCAGTGAAATCTATGCACATCCTCCAGCTCCCATTAGCCTTGCGGACCATCACGATGTTAGCCAACCAGTCGGGGTAATGGACCTTCCGAATGTGGCCTGCAGCCTCCAGCTTGTAGATCTCTTCGTCAATGGCCTTCTGTCGATCTAGGGCAAAGCTTCTCTTCTTCTGCCAGACCGGCTGGCATCCTAATTTGATGTTGAGCCGGTGAGTAATTACCTCCTCAGGGATGCCCGGCATGTCAGAAATGACCATACAAAGATGTCAGAGTTGGCTCGTAGAAAAGCAAGAAGCTAATCGCGCACCTCTTCCAAGAGTAGGGCTCCAATTTGGATGGTCCTTGTCGGGTCTTTCCCCAATAGGAAAGTCAATAGGTGCTCGGCCGGCTCCCCTCTCCTTTCTAAGTCTCAGGGGTCGATCGGCTTGGGTGTTGTAGCCGACATTGCTCCCTATGGGCTGGAGACCAAGTGGTAGTAGAGCGGTAGTGGGCTATGCTCCCCGTCATCTCCCCAACTCCCTCACAGGTAGGGAACTTTACTAGTAGTCTTTTGGTAGAGATAACAGCATCTAGAAGGTTCAAACCGGGCCTCCCAAGGATGGCGTTGTAAGCCAGTGGGATCCGGACTACAAGAAAATTCATAAGGACTGTGCTCTGGCACGGTGAAGTCCAGCTGTAACAGGGAGAGTGATCTCCCCCTCAACCCTTACAAAATCTCCAGTAAAACCCATTAAGGGTGTGATGATGGATCGAAGCGAGTTGTTAGACAAATTCATCTGAACAAAAGCTTTGTAGCTCAAAAAATCAACTGAACTTCCACTATCTACTAAAATTCTCTTTACAGGGTACTTTGCTATCATCATAGATACGACAACGCTATCATCATGTTTATTAACTATCCCTTCTAAATTCCTTTTAAAGAAAGGAATTACATAATCTACCTCCTCCTCATGCTGCCTTTTAGAATTGCTACCTACCCCCCAGGAGATCATGGCTACCGTCTTCTCTGTCGGGGCATTGTCCATGCCGATTAGAGGTACAGGAGGTGCCGATGGGCCTGGGGCAGCAGGATTTTCTCTTCGGGCGAACTTGCCTAGATGACCCTGCTGGACAAGTTTTTCGATGGCCTTCTTCAATAGGCGGTAGTTTTATGTATCATGGCCATAATCTTTGTGGTATCAACAATATAGCTCTTTACTGCGGGGAACTCCGGGCCTCATGGGGGGTGGACGCCAGAGGTAGGGCTCATCCTTAATCTCTAACAGAATATGGGATATTAGGGCAAGGAGAGGAATGAAGTGTTCTTTGGGAACCAATGCCTGGGGTCGATTATCTAGACGACGAGGCGGCTCAGGCTTTCTAGACCGTACCCCAGCAGGTTCCGAAGGTACTGGCTTCTTGCCAGATCCTTTGTCAACCTCCCTCCTAGAGGAGTCTGCTTCGTTAGAGCGGATATACTTCTGCGCCTGGCTCAGCAGTTCAGCATAAGAGCTGGAAGGCTTTTTATCTAGGGAGTAAGCAAACCTGGAAGGACGGAGTCCCCGCTTCAGGGCCAGAGTGACCACGAAGTCCTCAAGATTGTAGACCTCAAGCACAACCTCCTTGAACTGAGCCATAAAGTCCTTTAAGGTTGTGTCGCTCCTCTGCTGGATGATGAACAAGCTATCAGCCACCCAGGAAATCTTCCGGCATGCATCAAAGTGGGCCAAGAAAGACCGCTCGAGCTACCTGAAAGAGCTGATACTACGTGGTGGTAAACGGGAATACCACGCTCGTGCTACCTTCCGAAGTGTAGCTGGAAAGGCAATGCAGAGGAGAGAATCTGTCGCCCCCTGAACTTGCATAAAGACCTTATAGCTCTCCAGATGATCTAGGGGGTCCATCATGCCATCGTATGGATCCAGCTGGGGTAGACAAAACCGGGGTGGGATTGGTTCCTCCATAATACGGCGAGAAAGCGGGTAGCAGTGGTCGTAGTCCATCCCATGTGGGTTGGTGATTATGCGGCTAAGTTCCTCCAATCGTTGATGGTATTCGTCCAACCGTTGCTTGGCCCGGTGAGCGGTCTTCCTGTTGGTGTCTTCCTTTGAGGATTCGGAAGATGAATAGGGATAAGGCTGTCGGTGCAGGGAATGCACTTGCTTAGGTTCCTTCTCACCACGCCGCCTGGGAAAGCGATCAGAATGATGGGAAGGAGACCGTCACCACTTGGAGGTTTCTCGGCGACAAGACTTCGGGGACGTGCGGTGGAAGGCCTCCGGAGGGGTCCTGCCACAACAAGGGTGGGAGGCCTCCAGAGGGGTCCTGCCACGATGAGACTGGCTAGCTCCATGACCCTCCACATGAGGCGGAGAGTGTTGGGGTGTCAATGGCGTGGTGGTGGAGCACTTCTCCTGTAGTCCCCGCGCCACTGCCATCCAGTCCCGAACCTACTTGGTCAAGGCATCGAACCGATCAGCTTGGTTAAACGGCGACTGTACGGGAGGCGGAATAGGGATGTTGGCCTTCGACTGCTCAGCCCGCGGGAGGCGTTCCTCGGCCTAGCTGGTGGAGGCTTCCTGCGCACATGTAACCGCCATCATCTTCCTTGCAGAGGTTGTGGGGTCGCTGTTGGCTTATGGGGGCCAGCATCTCCCTTGTGATTCGCTGCCATGGGCTTATGGGGGCCCACATATGGCATCGGAGCTTGACAGCCCAACCAACCGGTGCATGCCACGTGGACGCACTGCAAAGCCCCTCATGTCCACCCGCCTCTTAGCGTGGGGCTCTGCGCTGCCGTTGTGAACTGTGGGGGGTGCCCTGCAGGAATCAGCCTTGGGGCTTAAGGAAATAAAGTACCACCTTTACGGATAGCTATAGCTTTTGGTAAGATGGTAAGGGGCTTGATCCTACAACCTGGTATCAGAGCGAGGTTGTTGGTTCGAATCCCCCGGGTGTCACTGGGGGGGGGGGGGGGAGAATTGTTGACTTTTGGGGGCCAGCGTCTCCCTTGTGATTAGCTGCCATGGGCTTATGGGGGCCCACATATGGCATCGGTGCTTGACAGCCCAACCAACCGGTGCGTGCCACGTGGACGCACTGCGAAGCCCCTCATGTCCACCTGCCGCTTAGCATGGGGCTCTGCGCTGCCATTATGAACTGTGGGGGGTGCCCTGCAGGAATCAGCCTTGGGGCTTAAGGAAATAAAGTACCGCCTTTACTGATAGCTATAGCTTTTGATAAGATGGTAAGGGGCTTGATCCTAAAACCAAAATTGTTGACCCAATTATTGATTTTGATGATTAATAAAGAATTGAGTATATTTATTTGATTATTAATAGATTTGATAAGTGTTTCAGGGCTTAAAAATATTTGATTGATTTAAAGGCATTAAGAAACATGTTTTGAATCAATTGCAAAATATAAGTTTCAAAGTTTCAGAGCCTGGAGTCGACACCTAGGAATGCTGGAGCCGACCCCATGGCCAATCAAATATTCTTCTGATTTTTGATATGGTTCGGAGCCGACACCTAGAGTTTCGGAGCCGACACCCAGAGTTTTGGAGTCGACACTTACAGTGTCTGGAGCCGACTCCGATGCGGGGACAGAATGTTTAATTTTTGACTACCTCGGCGCCGACACTTACCGTTTTTTGGAGCCGACATCTGAGTATGGCGAGCCGACACCAAACTTTTTCGAGCCGACTCCTCGACAAACTCAGAACTTTCTATTTTTGGATAAACGACTTGGAGCTGACACCTGAAAAGTTGGAGCCGACTCCAACCTATCTGGAACAAAATTTTAAAATGCCAGATCAGCTCTAACGGTAATATTTTCTTTTTACCTAACTTCTAACGGATATATTTTGTTTGGAAAAACTTTCTAGGTACATTCCAACAGCTAGTTTTCTCACCAAAAATGGATTAAAGGAAATCTATAAAAAGGGGGAGAAAGCTTGTTTGAAAAAAAAAAAATAACGAAAAAATCGGAGTGAATACAAATCAAAAATCCGAGAAGTCTTGAGCCTGAAATCAAAGAGAAAAGTATCCAAACTCAAATCCTTCCACTCCAAAAAGCTCAAAGAGAAATCCAAGGCGCTCATATTGGAAAAATCAGAGGATTCCCAAAATAGAAGAAAAGGCTCTGTTTTCTCAACTTCTCATCTGCAACATTTGCAACGAATCAAAGCTGAGGCCTGATTCAACATCTCTAGAGAGAAGAGGAAAAGAAGAAAAGCTCAAATCCAACAATCTTCAAAATAGGCTTTTCTAACCTTGCTTATTCATTTTGAATATTCGCTCATTTGATGAGCTTTGTATTATTGAAAAACATTATTCTTTCTTGTTTGTGCTAGTTCTATCAAGGGGATTGAACTAGTGGGGGTAGTATAC
The DNA here is from genome assembly GCA_900491605.1 of Calamus simplicifolius. NCBI lineage: Eukaryota > Viridiplantae > Streptophyta > Magnoliopsida > Arecales > Arecaceae > Calamus > Calamus simplicifolius. The sequence goes on from UESW01004775.1 coordinate 232,143, forward strand.
CTCAGGTCAAGCTAGATTAGCTTGAGTTTATGGTTTTGTGCTGGTGAGCCCGGAAAACCGGCTGGGTTCGTTGTGATCCCTGGGAAACAACAAGTTTGAGTTGTGATCTTGTAAAACAACTCGACTGTAATCAAGAGGATTATAGTGTGGACCCAAGTAGATCTTGGGAGTGGACATAGGTGTTGGATACACCGAACCACTATAAAATCTTTTTTTTGTCGTGCTTTGATTATCTCTTTCTCTATCTCCTTGGTTGTACTTAACATTCGCATTACATTTCATCTATCTCCAAGCACATAGTTGTTAAAATGTTAAAATTTTTAAAGAACCCAATTCACCCCCCCTCTTGAGTTGCCATCTGGGCCAACAATTAGTATCAGAGCTTGTGCTCATTGTTTATTTGATCACAAGATCAAGAGCTAAAGATCCAAATGGCAGCTCAAGTTGGATCTTCATTTGCTGAAGGTCATTCTACAAATAGACCTCCCTTGTTTAATGGTTCCAACTATTCATATTGGAAAGCAAGAATGAGAATATTCATTCAAGCTTCAGATTTTGAATTGTGGAGTGTTATAATTAATGGACCTAGCACACCCACACACGTAGTTGATGGTTCTATTGTTCCTAAGCCCGAAAGGGATTGGAATGAGAATGATAGGAAAATGGCTCAGCTTAATGCTAAAGCCATGAATGTTTTATATTGTTCATTAGATGCTAACGAATTTAATCGTATCTCTACATGTAATTCCGTAAAAGAGATATGGGATAGATTAGAGGTTACCCATGAGGGTACAAATCAAGTTAAAGAATCTAAGATAAATATTCTTGTTCATAAGTATGAATTATTCAGCATTGAACAAACTGAAACTATAGCATGCATGTATACTATATTCACCGACATTGTAAATGGTTTGAAAAGTCTAGGTAAGATTTATACTAATTCTGAACTTATTCGCAAAATTCTTAGGTCACTTTCAAGGACTTGGGAAGCAAAGGTGACAACAATCCAAGAAGCCAAGGACCTCAATACTTTATCCTTGGAGGAGCTACATGGATCACTAATGACCCATGAGTTAACCATGAAGCAGCACATAGAGGAAGATGTTAAAAAGAAGAAGACTAGAGCTCTTAAGGCTGCAGAAAGTGAGGAGAGCTGCAGTGATAATGATGATGATGATGAGACAGCTCTTCTAGCTAGAAAATTCAAAAAATTCATGAGAAGAAAGAGACCCTTTCACAAGAAGAAATCTGGAATTAAGATGGAAGGAGAAAGAGAAAAGGACAAAGACAAGGACAAAGAGAAAGACCCCTTAATTTGCTATGAGTGTAAGAAACTGGGGCACTTTAGATATGATTGTCCTCTACTAAAGAAAACCTACAAGAAGAAGAAGAAAGCCTATGTTGCAACCTGGAGCGACAGCGATGAATCCTCTTCAGAGGAAGATCAAAAAGAAGTTGCAAACATTTGCTTTATGACAAACGACGACAACGAGGTAAGTTCTGAAAATCCTTGTGATGATTTTGCATTTGATGAATTGTTTGAAGCTTTTAATGAACTAGTTGATGATTTTAAAGTTTTAAAAAGGAAATACAGATTTCTGAAAAATGATAATTCAATTCTCATTAAAGAAAAAGATAATCTTACTAATGAGATTAAGATGTTGAAATCTGAAAATAAAAATTTGACAAAAGAAAAAGAGTCAATTTTCAATGAAAATGATAAATTAAAGAAGGAAGTATATAAATATAAGAATATTATTGATAAATTTACTTATAGTTCTGAAAAACTTAATTTGTTATTAGGTAATCAAAGAGCCATATTTGATAAGGCTGGATTAGGATATAGACCTAACATAAAACAAAAATTTGTCAAAAACTTCTTTAGAAAAGAACAAAATAGAGATAGTGTTACATGTCATTATTGTAACAAAAAAGGCCATAAATCCTATGAATGTAATGTGAGAAACAGTAACAAAAACTTAAATAGTAAAGGAAAGAAAATATGGGTTCCCAAAGGAACAATCTTTTATGCTACTAACCATGAAGGACCCAAGAAGGCTTGAGTACCAAATATAAGACTTAATTATTTTTGCAGGAGTGTCTTGCGGCCAAAAGATCAAAGCGAAAGTAGTATCTCGATAGTGGCTGTTCAAGACACATGATGGGTGACAAGGATCAATTCATCACCCTTGAAAGCAAAAGAGGAGGAGTTGTTACGTTTGGTGACGATGGCAAAGGCCAAATCATGGGGTTTGGTAATATTCAAATAACTCCCTCCACATATATTGAAAATGTTTTATATGTCAATGGTTTAAAACATAATTTAATTAGTATTAGCCAATTACGTGATAAAGATTTTAAAGTATCATTCGAAGCATCTATCTGCACTGTTTCTAATCTCATTGATAATAGCATTATTTTTATTGAAAATAGAAATGGCAATGTATACTTGATTGATTTAGATAATTTGTCTACTAGTAATCATTGCTTAGTTGCTAATAATGCTAATATGAATGAAATTGGTTGGTTATGGCATCGTAGATTAGGTCATGCAAGCACACACCTAATTTCAAAATTAATAAGAATGGATTTAGTAAAAGGACTTCCACAACTAGATTTTGAAAATAACAAAATTTGCGATGCATGTCAATTTGGAAAACAAACTAGAAACTCTTTCAAAACTAAAAATATTGTTTCCACTTCTAGGAAACTTGAACTACTTCACATGGACCTTTTTGGACCTACTAGAACCACAAGTCTAGAAGGAAAGAAATATGGTCTTGTGATTGTAGATGATTACTCTAGATATACTTGGGTATTGTTTTTAGCTCATAAAGATGAGACCTTTCCATTATTTTTGAAATTCTTCTAAAAGGTCACAAATGAGAAAAATAATACCATAGTGTCTCTTAGAAGTGATCATGGCACTGAATTTGAAAATCATCTATTTGAAAACTTTTGCATAGAAAATGACATCCATCATAATTTTTCAGCACCTAGAACACCGTAACAAAATGGAGTAGTTGAAAGAAAAAATAGAACCTTAGAAGACATGGCCCGTACCATTCTATGTGAAAGAAACCTACCAAAATACTTTTGGGCAGAAGCTATAAACACGGCATGTTACATTCTTAATAGAGCTTTGATTACGCCAATCATTAAGAAAACTCCTTATGAACTATGGAACAATAGAAAACCAAGCATAAGCTACTTTCATGCATTTGGTTGTAAATGTTTCATTCATAATAATGGTAAAGATAATTTAGGAAAATTTGATGCAAAATATGATGAAGGCATTTTCTTAGGATATTCAACATCTAGTAAAGCCTATAGAGTGTTTAACAAGAGAAACTTAATTGTAGAAGAATCTATTCATGTAATTTTTGATGAATCTTTAGCATCTAGTTCAAGAATAATTGATGATGAGGAAGATACAAACATTCTAGAAAGAGACATTGAAAAGTTAAATATTGATGTATCTTCAGATCATGAACAAGAAGCCAAAGATAATGATTCCCCTAGTGTTGATGTTGTTGATGCAAATCATAATGATATAGATCTTCCTAGAGATTGGAGATATGCCTATGGTCATCCAAAAGAATTAATTATAGGTGATCCATCTCAAGGAGTAAGAACTAGATCATCAATGAGAAACATCAATAATCATCTTGCATTTGTATCTCAAATTGAACCTAAAACTATTGAAGAGGCAGAAAAAGATAATAATTGGATGTTAGCTATGCAAGAAGAATTAAATCAATTTACTAGGAATAATGTCTGGACTCTTGTAGATAGACCTAAAGATCATTATGTTATAAGATCAAAATGGGTATTTAGAAATAAATTAGATGAAAATGGCATAGTAATTAGAAACAAAGCTAGATTAGTCGCAAAAGGATATAATCAAGAAGAATGAATTGATTTTGATGAAACTTTTGTACCTGTAGCTAGACTAGAAGCAATTAGATTATTACTCGCATTTGCATATCATATGCATATCAATTTATTTTAAATGGATGTTAAAAGCGCATTTTTAAATGGATTTATAAATGAGGAAGTTTTTGTTGAACAACCTCCTGGTTTTGAAGATCATGAATTTCCAAATCATGTTTTTAAACTGCACAAAGCACTATATGGTTTAAAACAAGCACCTAGAGCTTGGTATGAAAGATTAAGTAAATTTTTGATTGAAAATGACTTTATAAGAGGATATGTTGATAAAACACTATTTTTGAAAAGAAAAGACAAGGATTTATTAGTAGTACAAATATATGTTGATGATATTGTATTCGGTGCTACTAACAATCTGTTATGTCAAGAATTTGCTAAGTTAATGCAGGGTGAGTTTGAGATGAGCATGATGGGAGAACTCAATTTCTTCCTAGGACTTCAAATCAAGCAAAGCAAAGAGGAAATTTTCATCAATCAAGCAAAATACACAAAAGAACTTCTCAAGAAGTTTGGAATGGAGTCAATCAAACCACTTGGAACACCTATGAGCCCTTCATGCAAATTGGACAAAGATGAAGATGGTAAGAAAGTAGATCAAAAATATTACAGAGGTATGATCGGATTTCTTCTTTACTTAACAGCAAGTAGACCAGATATCATGTTTGCTGTTTGTCTATGCGCTAGATTTCAATCTGAACCTAAAGAATCTCACTTAATTGTTGTAAAAAGAATCTTAAGATATTTAAGTGGAACTAAAAATGTAGGTTTATGGTATTCTAGAGACTCAACATTAAACTTGATTGCATATTCTGATTCCGACTATGCTGGATGTAAATTAGATAGAAAAAGCACAAGTGATGCATGTCAATTTTTAGGATGTAACTTAATCTCTTGGTTTAGCAAAAAGCAAAATTCGGTTGCATTATCAACTGCTGAAGCAGAATATGTTGCAGCTGAAAGTTGCTGTGCTCAAATCCTTTGGATTAATAGATAACTTGAAGATTATGGCATAACACTTGATAAAACTCCAATTAGATGTGATAACACAAGTGCAATTAATTTAACAAAAAATCCAATTCAACATTCAAGAACAAAACACATTGAAATTAGATATCACTTTATAAGAGAACATGTAGCTAATAATGAAATTTGTCTTAATTATGTTAATACTGAAGAACAATTAGCTGATATATTTACAAAACCTTTGAGTGAAGAAAGATTTTGTTATCTTAGAGATGAATTAGGGATTTGTGACCCTTTGGAATGATTTTGAAACTCTAAGGAATGACTATCGAGATTTCTATTAATTTCTTGATATTTCTTTCATAATTTTAAGGACAAATTATCTAGTCATCTGAGCAATTTGTTCCTCATATTCCAAAGATTTTTTCAAAATTTTATTGAACCTATTGTGACAAGTTTCAGTTGTTTGAATCTCAGTTATTTTTCTCTGAAACTGTCAGTGGAGTCGACATCTCAATTTGAGGAGTCGACACCTTGTCTATGTCACTCTCGGTCCCTGACCTTGGAACCAACACTCGTATAAGTGGAGCCGACTCCTGTTCGAGCGCTGACTGTGTTAGCGATTTGGAGTCGACACCCGACTTTGCGGGAGTCGACACCTGGGGGTCCCAAATCAACTTTATTAGGGTAGAGTCGACACCTCGTCATTTCATTTCTTTTCAAATTCTTAACCAAACTCTTCCCAAACTCTCTCAAAGCCTCTCCATCTCTAATTCCACCCTATTCAAGCCTTCCTAAGGATCTAATGGCACCTAAGAGGAGAGGATCAGTGCTTGGAGTACCCGTAGCAACCGAAAAATGATCGGCGAGACAACCCGTGCGCGAGCCATCTCCGAGTGATTCCTCTTCAACTGCTTCGGACAATCCAGACCCTTCATCTCCTCAGGTAGATACCCTAGAAGGGAGAGTGATAACAATGGGTAGGAAAGTTGATTTTGAGTTCTTTCAATCCGAGGGCTTCTCTATTGGGAATCAAATCAAGAAACTAGGCTGGGATAAAGTGTGTTCTCTAGATGTTCCTACATATCCAGCTCTTATCAAGAAATTCTATTTCAATCTATCGAGAGGTGACGGTGGAATCGTGAGCTCAGTCAGAGGTAAAAGGATCCATCTCACTTTTCAGAAATTAGGAAACCTCCTTAGCATTTCCATTACTGGATTAGTTGCCGACATCCACAATGAGAGGTCAGCCGCTCTTCGAGGATGTTAGGGAGAGAAGTTACAGAATTTGAGGAGATTAGGGCTAACCAACTGCCCTTGGAATTAAGATTACTTCACAATATTTGTAGTAGAATATTATTTTCAAAAACTGGTCGATTTGAGTATGTCTTCGAGCGAGACATTGTTGTGATGGACAGTGTGTTGACCAGTCAACCCATAAATTTAGCTGCAATGATGATATTTTATATGATTGAGGCTGGAGGGAAAAGAAGATCATCCTTACCCTACGGCATGGTGCTAACTATGGTTTTCAGGAGCCAAGGTATTGTGATATTAGACAATGAACCTTCTAAGAATCTCAGGCATACTGATTACTATAGTTTGGCCACCTTGCATCGGATGGGATTTGTTAAGATCAACGGGCAATGGGAAAGGAAAGGCAGCTTGGATGAGAGAGCCCCTGAACCTAGACCTTCTGCATCTTTTGAGGCTGGACCATCTGTGAGGGTTCCCTCTTCGCAGCCTAGCAGTCCTGTTCCTGCCCCTGCACCTGCTCAAGTTCATGTTCAGTCATCCACTTCATCAGTTGGTTTTTCAGACCTTCAATTGGATCAACTCAAAGGATTGCTTGCTGCTCAGAAGGATGAATTGAAGACTGAGTTTGATAATAAGTTTATGAATCTTAAAGAAACCCTTTATTCCCTAGATGATCGCATTGGCAAAATAGAATCAACTCTTAGTTCATCTGTGCATTCCTTAAGTAATGATCTGAAAAATATATTTGAAGAACTTAAAGATATCTGTGGAGATTCTGAGACCTACTCCAGGTGCAATGCCGAGCTTCAAGATAAAATCATGACTGCTTGTTCTTTTATTGACAGAAGGTTGAAATAATTTGTAGCTACTCAAAGTGATGGAATGGAAAAGATTTTGGATCATTTAACAAGAATCATTAAAACCAATTTGTAATTTTCATGTAATGAAGTCTAAGTTTTCTTTTTTCTTAATGAGATATGTTGTTTGATAGTTGAAATGAAAGTTTAATTTTGATGTAATGAAAGTACAGTATCTTTTTGTAATACTTGACATTTGATGAAATGAAATTATCCTTTGATCTATCAATTTTATCATTTGACTTAACTCTTTCTAACCTTTTTGTTGATTACAAAAAAGGGGGAGAAAGTTATGTCGTATATGCATTAATTAGTTATGCTTTGATTGGCATTTTATTTAATTGGTATCAAGTGATTTTGATTGAAGCTTATTTGATTGAAGCTTATTTGATTGGTATCAAACATGTGAACACTGACATTTTATTTAATTGGTATCAAGTGATGGGTATCAAGTGATTTGATTGAAGCTGATTTAATTGAAGCTTATTTGATTGGTATCAAACATGTGAACACTGATATAATAGTGAAATCTGATATAAATGAATTCTAAGTATCAAACATGTAAAGCAAAAGGAGAGAACAATTATACATTTGAACTTTATAGGAGGAGCTACCTTATTCAGGGGGAGCTTACTTGTGAGGATCATTTCCTTGAAAATTTTGATTTAAGAATCCTATGCATATACTCAATGTTTTTAAAATCATCAAAAAGGGGGAGATTGTTGACCCAATTATTGATTTTGATGATTAATAAAGGAATTGAGTTATTTATTTGATTACTAATAGATTTGATAAGTGTTTCAGGGCTTAAAAATATTTGATTGATTTAAAGGCATTAAGAAATGTGTTTTGAATCAATTGCAAAATATAAGTTTCAAAGTTTCAAAGCCTGGAGTCGACACCTAGGAATGCTGGAGCCAACCCCATGGCCAGTCAAATATTCTTTTGATTTTTGATACGGTCTGGAGCCGACACCAAGAGTTTCGGAGCCGACACCCAGAGTTTCGGAGTCGACACTTACAGTGTCTGGAGCCGACTCCGATGCGGGGACAGAACGTTTAATTTTTGACTACTTTGGAGCTGACACTTACAGTCTTTTGGAGCCAACACCTGAGTATGGCGAGCCGACACCAAACTTTTTGAGCCGACTCCTCGACGAACTCAGAACTTTCTATTTTTGGATAAACGACTTGGAGCCGACACCTGAAAAGTTGGAGCCAACTCCAACCTATCTGGAATGAAATTTTAAAATGCCAGATCAGCTCTAACGGTAATATTTTCTTTTTACCTAACTTCTAACTGATATATTTTATTTGGAAATACTTTCCAGGTACATTCCAATAGCTAGTTTTCTTACCAAAAACGGATTAAAGGAAATCTATAAAAAGGGAGAGAAAGCTCGTTTGAAAAAAAAATAATGGAAAAATCGGAGTGAATACAAATAAAAAATCCGAGAAGTCTTGAGCCTGAAATCAAAGAGAAAAGTATCCAAACCCAAATCCTTCCACTCCAAAAAGCTCAAAGAGAAATCCAAGGCGCTCATATTGAAAAAATTGGAGGATTCCCAAAATAGAAGAAAATGCTCTGTTTTCTCAACTTCTCATCTGCAACATTTGCAACGAATCAAAGCTGAGGCCTGATTCAACATCTCCAGAGAGAAGAGGAAAAGAAGAAAAGAAGAAAAGCTCAAATCCAACAATCTTCAAAACAGGCTTTTCTAACCATGCTTATTCATTTTGAATATTCGCTCATTTGAGGAGCTTTGTATTATTGAAAAACATTATTCTTTCTTGTTTGTGCTAGTTCTATCAAGGGGATTGAACTAGTGGAGGTAGTATACCTCGGGTCAAGCTAGATTAGCTTGAGTTTAGGGTTTTGTGCTGGTGAGCCCGGAAAACCGGCTGGGTTCGTTGTGATCCCTGGGAAACAACAAGTTTGAGTTGTGATCTTGTAAAACAACTTGACTGTAATCAAGATGATTATAGTGTGGACCCAAGTGGATCTTGGGAGTAGACATAGGTGTTGGATACACCGAACCACTATAAAATCTTTGTGTTTGCCGTGCTTTGATTATCTCTTTCTCTATCTCCTTGGTTGTACTTAACATTTGCATTGCATTTCATCTATCTCCAAGCACATAGTTGTTAAAAGATTAAAATTTTTAAAGAACCCAATTCACCCCCCCCCCCCCCCCGCCTCTTGGGTTGCCATCTGGGCCAACAGTCGCAGATGCGTGTAAATGAACGTTTGTTGCACCCCTACCTGGCGTGCTAATCTGTTGCTGCCAGATCACCTCTCAAGAGTACCAGGCGAGAAAAGGGCTTCACAGACTTTCGAGAGATGACGCCTGCCTCCTTTTGGCCAGAAACCTGCAAGAAATGTCTTGGACCGGTGGTTCCAGTGGGGACCCTCCGATGCTCAAGTCAACGATTTGGAGAACATGAATTAGGATGAGAGAAGATCTCCCTCCTCCTCATTGTGAGTCAGGGGCTTTATATACCTGTTCGGGGATCCCTCTTACCCTTTACAGATAATAGTCAAATCCAATCTTCCATTAAGATCGGCTCCGTAGGTGGGCGCATAGCTGCTAAACACGTACCATGAATATCGGCAATTGCACACAGTATCTGTAACTGCCCATGATCCTAACAAAAAATGGGTGAGCGGGCTACGCGGCAGTTTCTGGGGTGTTTCAAATTACCCTGTTCAATGTTCGGAGTTGATTTCATGACTGGAACTATGGACCGATAGCATGCGAGGCGAGACCGAGGCTGAGACAGGGCTCGAAACCGAAGCCGAAGCCGAAGCCGAGGCCGAGGCCGAAGCCGAGGCCGAGGCCGAAGCCGAGACGGAGCTCGAGGCCGAGGTCGGGGACGATGTTGAAACTGAAACGAAGTTCACTGTTAAGACTGAGGCATAGGCCGAAGCCGAGACTAGCTAAAGTATTACTTTGCTTGAAAAACCATGCGGGTTGTTACCGTACCGCATGGGGACGTGATTAGCCACATCAATTATCAACCTATTAAATGGAATGCATCAAACTCAATTTTAAACATATCGCATTTTAAATATAATATAAACTTGGTGAATTATAAAATTCTTACTTTATGGTATGATCCACTGAGCCAGAGTAAAGCTTCATTGCTCCCACAACTAATGAAACAACAGCAAGTCGATGACCGCTAAGACATGCTGCTGGTTCAAAGCAGTTCCCTACAACACTGAACTTCTACAATAATATTCGTCCGTCCTGTAGCAGAGAGGAGAAAGACAAAGGATTTTCTTTCAAGCACGTGCCACAAGTTAACTTGTACAGTTCATATACACTAATCTCCACACAAACATGAGATAAGATTTTAGAGGGAAATGGAGATAACTGTGTCCTCGCAAAGAGCATCTCACTACCAGCAACCAAAGCATACACTTGTCCAGTAGGTCCGCTGAGGCTTAGATCCGCTGCAGTTTGAGTGTTCCATGCCTGCATAACCACCAGAGCAAAATTGAAACAGTTGAAACAACGCTCACCACCAGGCAAACACAACCGTCCACATCCAAGCGAAACACAATCGTGATTCAAATACAAGTAGAGCGATACATGAAACTGTTGAGATAATGCAGAATTGAGGTGTCCCATGTTCTCCTACTTTGTAGTTGGATAACGCAGAGTCTCATATTCTCCTACTTTGTAGTTATTGAAAGACCAAGTTACTCTACGTGTCCCATGTTTTATTTTTAATTTATTTGTACATGGGTTTTATCTGTAGGTTTTATCTTTTCAGTTTATCTGTACATGGGCTAGTTAATTTTGCACGTTATTAGATAGTGGATAACATGCCTCTAATTTGTTACTGTACGATGTTTCTTTCATCTCTATTTAAACCTCTATAAATAACATCATTCGAAATATATCAAGAGCAAGTTTATCCTTTTATTTTTGCCTTCTCCCAAAATTACCATTAACAATTTTATTTTACTTCTCAACTTTCTAACCATCGTTGAAGAAGCCCCTACTTTCAAAATCTTTTAGTCTCGTATTTTTTATCAAGTGGTATCAGAGCTAATGGCATTCAACAGCAGTACCATCAACCCGGTGATTCCAATATTCAAAGGAGAAGGCTATGATTTCTGGAGCAAAAAGATGAAGACTCTTTCTATCTCACAAGATTTGTGGGAATTGGTGGAGAAAGGCCTACCAGAGGAAGGAGTATTAAAGCCAGAGAATATAAAAAAGGATGCCAAAGCTCTCTTCTTCATTCAATAGGCCATTGGTGATGCAATTTTTTCTCGAATTTCAGCAGCTACAACCTCTAAAGATGCTTGAGATTTGCTGCAAGAAGAATATCAAGGTAATGTTAAGCTATTAACTGTCAAACACCAAACTCTTCGTCGAAATTTGAGACATTGAGCATGAAAGATGATGATTCTTTAGATCAGTTTTTTTCAAAAGTTCTAGAAATTGTTAATCAAATGAGAATTTATGGTGAAGATTTATCTGATCAAAGAGTTGTTGAAAAAATATTACGAAGTTTGTCAGTTAAGTATGATCATATTGTAGCTGCTATAGAAGAATCCAAGGATCTAACCAAACTTTCAGTTAGTGCATTACTTGGCTCTCTTCAGTCACATGATGATAGATTGAAAAGGTCCAATGAATGTACAGTGAAAAAAGTCTTTCATTCTAAGGTGAATGCTCCAAAGGAAAGCATTAATCAACATTGTATACCAAGAAATAGAGGAGGTTCTTTTCTAGGTAGAAGAGGTGAAGGACGTCTTGGTAAAGTTTATCAGAATCGCAATGAAGGTAACGACCAAGGTGAAAATTTTAAATATTTTTAGTGTAATTATTGCAAGAGATATGGTCATATTGAAAGGTGTTGACCCCAGATTGATTTTGATGATTACAAAATAAATTAAGCAATTCTAAGATTGATACAGGAAAGTTCGGTTGCCTTGCAAGTAAGTATCTTCATGCAAAATCGATTGGTAAGAAAGTACTTCATTTAAATTTGCTTTGAACATGATTATTAGCCTTGGAGTTAACTGGCTAGCTAGCTTGTTAGTTTATTTAGCTAACTGGCACGCCTTTCAGCTAGCTGGGAATGTCTCACAGTGCATGGGCCGAACCGTCTTGAAATTTAGCTAGCTGTCTAGCTAGCTTGTTAGCTAGCTGAAGATCTCTCAGCTAACTAAGGAACTTGTCTCAGTAAGCTGGCCGAAGGTCCCTTTATTTCAGCTAACTAATGAGTTAGTTTGTTAGCTAGCTGGAGCCCTTTCAGCTAACTAAATTTTCTGTCACAGTTGCCTGGCCGAACGTCACTTTATTTTAGCTAACTGGTGAGTTAGTTTGTTAGCTAGCTGAAGCTTTTTTAGCTAACTAAGGAACTTATCTCAGGTGCCTGGCCGAACGTCCCTTTATTATAGTTAATTGGTGAGCTAGCTGGTTAGCTAGCTGGAATTCATTTCAGCTAACTAAAAATTCTATTACAGTGGTTCGGCCGAACACCCTTCAATTCTAGCTAGCTGGCTGGATGTCTTGTTAGTTAACTGTAACTCATTCTAGCTAGCTGACGTTTCTTTTAGTTAACTGCTTAGCTAACTGTTTCATCCTGGAGCTAACTGGTTAGTTAACTACTTTTCATAGGGAACGTTGCAGCCGAATGGATTTAAATTTTAGTTAACTGGAGAGCTAGCTGCCGGTTGGCTAGTTAGCTGGAGAGTTAGCTACTTTATTCAGTTTCCTGGCTACCTTTTTGCTCAGTTAGCTGGAGAGCTAACTAAGCTGGACGGATCGCTGAGTGTTTTTGCTTCTAGTTAGCTCGTGAGCTAACTGGCCACTCTTTAGTTAGCTATTCAGCTAACTAGCTATCCTGCTTCCATTTGGATTTCAAATGGAGTTAGCTGGCGAGTTATCTGCCAAGCTAACTAATGTGCTGTTCTTTTGCTGTGTTGTCTCTGGTTAGCTAACTGATTAGCTAGCTGGGGGTTATTACTTTACTCTTGGACGATGGCATTCATTTCTCAGCTACGTGGAGCTTCTTTCTTCAAGACCACCGCCGCCTAAAGCTCTTTCTCTCTCTCTTTCTCTCTCTATTGCTATTTCAAGCTATTGTTAACTTTTAATTTTTGAATGTTTACAGTGCTCATCTTCCTCAAATGGAGATCTGCATTCAATGCTTAAGGGAAACATGTTTAACGGTTATATTTTCTTTCCGTTATTATTTTATTTATTTCTTTTGTATCTAACGGATATTTTCTTATTAGATGATTATAAATAGCTGGGATTAGAAGCACCCTGACGACGACGATGACGATTTTTGAAAAGAAATTTCAAAGAGAGAAAAATCCAAGAAAAGAGCCTTCATTAAATATTTGTTGAGTGGTTGCTATGCATTCAAGCTCATTCCTTGCTCCGAAAGGTCGTCCAAATCATTGAAGCTTTTCAAGCATTCAAGACTTCAGCTGCTCAACCGAGTTCATTTATTGCTGAGTTTATTGCTTCAAAAAGTTGTAAAGTATATTCTGAATATTTGCTCTTGTAGGAGCTTCTTCTTTACATACTCTGATTATCTTATAAAAGGGTTAGTAAACCCTGGTTTGTTGGCTTCCTTGTGCCATTTAAACAAGAGGACTAGCCTAGGTTTGGCTAGGGGTTCTTGGCTTCCTTGTGCCGTGAAACAAGAGGACTAGCCTAGGTTTGGCTAGGGTTTTTGGCTGCCTTGTGCCGTATAAACAAGAGGGCTCCTGGTTCGGCTAGAGGTTGTAATCATTGTGATACGATTAGTGAATACCCAAAGGTTTTGGGGAGTGGATGTAGGTGCTGAGTTTGGCACCGAACCACTATAAATTTCTGTGTGTTTGTGATTGCTTATTTTGTGTTGATATTATTCTGTGCACTCCACTTCACCGCTGCAAATCAAAATTAGGGTTGAAAGCACTTATCTGCATAGCAATTAAATTTTTTTAAATAACCCAATTCACCCCCTCTTGGGTTACTACATCTGGGCAACAAGTGGTATCAGAGCAGCGTGCTCTTGATTTCTATAGCTTTGATTAGCTTGGAGCCAAAGATCAATAGTAATCCCAATGAGTTCCATGTTGATTGAGGGACAATCAACTAATAGACCACCTTTGTTCAATGGAACAAACTACACATATTGGAAAGCACGAATGAAAATCTTCATTCAAGCACTAGATTATGATTTATGGGGAATCATAATTAATGGACCTCACACACCCACTATTATGATTGAAAATGTCAATATTGCTAAACCTGAATCTGAATGGGATGAGCAAGATAAGAAATTAGCTCAATTAAATGCTAAGGCTATGAATGTTCTTTATTGCTCGCTTGATGCAAATGAGTTTAATCGCATATCTACATGTATGTCTGCTAAGGAAATATGGGATAGACTTGAAGTCACCCATGAGGGTACAAATCAAGTCAAGGAATCCAAAATAAATATGCTTGTTCATAAGTATGAATTATTTAAGATGGACCCTGCTGAAAATATCACTGATATGTTTACTAGATTTACTGATATCATTAATGGTTTGAAAAGTTTGGAAAATCTTATGCTAACAGTGATCTAGTTAGAAAAAATTTAAGATCTTTACCTAGATCATGGGAAGCAAAAGTGACTGCTATACAAGAAGCAAAAGATCTCAACAACTTATCACTTGAAGAGTTGGTTGGTTCTTTGATGACTCACGAACTTCAGCAACGACAACATATTGATGAAGATGATTCAAAGAAGAGAAGGACCATGGCATTGAAGAGTGCAACTCAAGAAGATGAGAGTGAAGAAACCTCAAGTGATAGTGAGAAAGATGATGATATGGCACTTATCTCAAGGAAATTTAAGAAGTTCATGAAGAAAAAGAGATTTGGAAAAAGAAAGCATTTTGTCAAAGGAGATCATAGCAAAGAAAGGAAAAGAGTGAACCTCCAACATGCTATGAGTGTAAGAAGCCTGGACACATCAGACCAGATTGTCCACTATTAAAGAAGGCATCTAGAAAAATAAAGAAAAAGGCAATGATGGCCACTTGGAGCGACAGTGAAGCTACAAGTTCAGAAAATGAAGAGAAAACTGAAGTTGCTAATGTTTGCTTCATGGCTGATAATGATGAGGTAAGCCCTAATCTTTTAGATGACTTTACTTTTGATGAATTGCATGGTGCATTTTATGAACTTGATTGATGATTTTCACAAATTTAAGTTCAAAAAAAGAGATTTGAAAAATGAAATAAAAATCTTACCTTGAAAAAGAAAAGTTTTCAAAGGAAAATGAATCATTGTAAAACAAAACCAAGATTTGAAAAATGAAGTGAATAAATTAAAATCAATTGTTGATAGATTTACACTAAGCTCAGAAAAATTAGAAATGATTTTAAATAGTCAAAGAGCTGTTTACAATAGAGCTGGTCTTGGATACAATCCTTTGAAAGACAAAAATTTCTGAAAAATGATGATTCTACTAAAATTACATGTTTTAAATGTGAAAAATTGGACACAAAGCTTACATTTGTCAAACACAAAAGATAAGGAAAATATGGATCCCAAAAGGAACCATTTTGACTAACCCTAAAGGACCCAAGAAAGCTTGGGTACCTAAGAACAAAATTGAAATTGTGTATGCAGGTGTGTCTTGCAACCCGAGCAATTAAAAGACAATGGTACTTGGACAGCGGGTGCTCAAGACACATGACCGGTGATGAATCACAATTCATCACTTTGGAAGCAAAAGATGGAGGTGTTGTTACTTTCGGTGATAATGGCCAAGGAAAAATAATTGGCATTGGAAAAATAGGTATCACACCTCATGCTTATATTGATAATGTTTTGCTTGTGAAAGGACTGAAACACAATTTACTTAGCATTAGTCAATTATGTGACAAAGGATTTAATGTTACATTTGAATCATCCTTATGCATTGTTAAAAATCCTGCTAATGAAAACATGAATTTGTTGGTCAAAGGCATGGTAATGTATACATTGTTAATTTAAATGATTTGCATGATCAAAATGTTGATTGCCTAGTTGCTACTAACAATAAAACTGATAATAGTTGGTTATGGCATCGTAGGCTAGCTCATGCAAGCATGGATTTACTATCTAAATTAATTAAAAAGGATTTAGTACATGGTTTGCCAAAACTTGTTTTTGAAAAAGATAAGATTTGTAATGCTTGTCAATTTGGAAAACAAACCCGAGTTTCTTTTAAATCAAAGAATTTTATTTCAACCACTAGACCATTGGAGCTCTTGCATATGGATTTATTTGGTCCTACAAGAACCACTAGTCTAGGAGGTAAAAGATACGGTTTCGTTATTATTGATGATTTCTCTCGCTTTACATGGGTTTTATTTCTAGCTAGTAAAGACGAAGCATTTTCAGCATTTCAAAAATTATTTAAAAGAATTACAAATGAAAAGAATTCTTCTGTTTTATCAATACGAAGTGATCATGGAAAAGAATTTGAAAATAAATCTTTTGAAGAATTTTGTAATGAAAATGGAATTGAACATAATTTTTCTGCACCAAGAACACCACAACAAAATGGAGTAGTTGAAAGAAAGAATAGAACATTAGAGGAAATGGCGTACCATGTTGTGTGAAAGCAATCTTCCTAAATATTTTTGGGCAGAAGCTATTAACACTGCATGTTATGTTTTAAATCGTGCATTAATCAGACCTGTTTTGAAAAAGACTCCATATGAACTTTGGAAAGGAAGAAAACCTAATATAAGTTACTTTCATGTTTTTGGATGTCGATGTTTTGTATTAAATAATGGAAAATCAAACCTTGATAAATTTGATGCTAAGTCTGATGAAGGAATTTTTCTCGGATATTCTTTACATAGTAGAGCTTTTAGAATATTCAACAAAAAGACTTTAGTAGTTGAAGAATCAATTCATGTTATCTTTGATGAATCTAATGATCTTCCATCAAGGAAGGGAAAAGGTATAAATGATGCAGATGACATTGAAGATCAATTCAAGGACATCACATTAAAGGACAAGAACGATACACAAGAGGTAAGTGAAGAAGAGAACGCTGACCTACCTGAAGCCTCACAAGGTAATGATGAATTAGAAAGAGGATGGAGGTATGTTCTTAGTCACCCTAAAGATCTAATTATTGGTGATCCTTCTCAAGGAGTGAGAACTAGATCATCATTTAGAGATGCTTGTAATAATTTAGCATTTGTATCTAAAATTGAACCTAAATGTTATGATGATGCTAAAAATGATGTTGATTGGATTAATGCCATGCATGAGGAACTTAACCAATTTGAAAGAAATAATGTTTGGACTCTTATTGAAAGACCTCATGATCATCAAATTATTGGAACTAAATGGGTTTATAGAAACAAATTAGATGAACATGGTAATATAATTAGAAATAAGGCAAGATTAGTAGCTAAAGGTTATAATCAAGAAGAGGGAATTGATTTTGATGAAACTTATGCCCCTGTTGCTAGATTAGAAGCTATTAGATTACTTCTTGCTTATGCTTGTTATATGAATTTTAAATTATATCAAATGGATGTTAAAAGCGCTTTCTTGAATGGATATATTGCTGAACAAGTTTTTGTGGAACAACCACCCGGATTTGAAAATCATTTGTTTCCAAATCACGTTTTCAAATTAAACAAAGCTTTGTATGGTTTGAAACAAGCCCCCGGGCATGGTATGAAAGATTAAGCAAATTCTTGATTAGTAATAATTTTATTCGAGGAACTGTGGATACAACTTTATTTATTAAAAGGCAAAATAAAGATATATTAGTTATTCAAATCTATGTTGATGATATCATATTTGGTGCCACTAATGAATCTTTGTGCAAAGACTTTGCTAAGCTTATGCAGGGAGAGTTCGAGATGAGTATGATGGGTGAGCTGACCTACTTCCTCGGACTTCAAATTAAACAAAGCAAAGATGGGATCTTCATAAGCCAATCCAAATATACCAAAGAAATGATCAAGAAGTTTGGCATGGAGACATCCAAGAGTATCGGTACCCCTATGAGCTCATCATGTAGACTTGAATCTTATAATTCTGAAAAATCTGTTGATTTAAAATTATATAGAGGCATGATTGGATCATTATTATATTTAACTGCTAGTAGGCCAGATATTTTATTTAGTGTTTGCATGTGTGCTAGATATCAAGCAATCCTAAAGAATCACACTTGCTTGCTGTTAAAAGAATATTTAAATATTTAAATGGAACAATAAATTTGGGTATATGGTATGATAAACAATCTAGCATTGACTTAATAGGATACACTGATTCAGACTTTGCTGGATGTAAATTAGATAGGAAATCAACCACTGGAACTTGCCAGTTTCTAGGTGTTAACTTAATTTCATGGTTTAGCAAAAAGCAAACTTCAGTAGCACTATCTACGGCCGAGGCCGAGTATGTTGCAGCTGGGAGTTGCTGTGCTCAAATCTTATGGATTAAGCAACAACTAGAAGATTATGGTATTAAACAAAAAGCCATACCTATAAAATGTGATAATACAAGTGCAATTAGTTTAACTAAAAATCCTATTCAACATTCCAGAACTAAACATATTGAAATTAGACATCATTTCATTAGAGATCATGTTAACAATGGAAATGTTGTTATTGAATTTTTAAATACTGAAAATAAATTGCTGATATTTTTACTAAGCCACTTGATGAAACCAAATTTTATGAAATCAGAAGAGAATTAGGGATGCTTGATCCAACCATTTAATGAATCATTAATGAAGTGATATGAAATCTAAAAGTTATGACATCTTTAAATCACATCAATCAAATGAATTTCATGTCAAAATTAATTGCTTGCTGTTAAAGCTTTATGTCTTTTCAATTTATAAAAGGCATGTTTAAATTTCACCCAACCACCGGACTTAAAGATTTTATTGATGGCAGCTAACTGACCAGGCAACCAAACAGTCACCTGACCAGTTAACCATCAATCCCCTCTATATAAGCTTTTCTCCTCCCGTCACCTCTCAAATCAACCGTCTCTTCAAATTTCTTCTCCAACCGAGCGTCTTCTCCTCTCTTCTCTCACTTTCAATCTCTCTTCATTCCTTCCATCAAATCCTTCCTACCATTCAACCTACTAATCTATCTAGAAGAAGTTGATGGCTCCCAAGAAGAAGGCCGTCGCTAGAGATGACGATTGTGCCAATCTTCGCCGGAAGTCTTCCACGTCTTCTACTCAAATCAACTCCCTACTTGCTTCAAAATCATTTGTTCATGGGAGGTTAGTAGACTTTAACTTTTTAGAGCAAGAAGGATTCAAAATTGGTAATCTGTTAGTTAAACAAGGATGGGATAAGCTTTTATCTACCAAAAGACCTATTTATCCTGAACTTATTAGAGAATTTTATGAAAATATTTCTTTTGGTAATGGAACTATCTCTTCCATTGTGAAAATGACTAAAATAGACCTAGACGTAAAACACTAGGGTCTGCTTTGAAAATTCCATCTGATGGTTTCCTAGAGATTCTTCCTAGTGAACGCGGATATAAAATTGGCCTTATCCTTAATATAGATGATACTGAAGCTAGTAAGATTGAAACTTTAGATGCAAATATGTTATCTGTTGAAAACCGGCTTTTCCATAGTATCATTGCTAAGATTCTCGCCCCTCGTGCTGGATCATTTAATGTGGTAAACGATAGGGACATTTGCATAATGTATGATATCTTAATGGAAGACCCTGTAGATTTACCTGAATTAATGATAACTGTTATGAGAGAATCTATGTCCAAAGCTAAGGCTGCTTTGCCCTACGGAATGTTTCTCACTTATTTTTGAATTTTTCAATGTCAAACTTAAAGGAGAAACTGCAGTTGCATTACGTCACTCTGACATTTTAATGCTCATTCACTGCACCGTATGGATTTTGCTAAGAGGGATGGTATTTGGTTAAAAATTAGATCTAGAACAGGACAATCTAGTATGCCACCTCCTACTGTGAATCAATCCTGTCTGTTCTCCTCAAAACTTTTTCACTTATGACTTCAGTCAACCTAATCCATATCTTGCTGCTATGACAGCTGATCAAAATCCTTTTCTTCCTGATCCACCGAAATTAATACTTCTGGAACATCTTTTCGCCATGACAACCCTACTCCTCCTATTCCAACTGTTAGATTATGTGATGATCAACTCCGTCATATTATCAATGAATTGACCCTTGCCACTTCTAGTCGAAGCTCTGGTGACAGTGCTTCTTCCGTCAATGATCAGACTCTTGTACCGCATATCTCTATTTTTGAAAACATGTCTGAATTTAAACTCATTCTTGAAAGGCTTGTTCATGATGTGAACATTCTTAATGGGAGAGTCTTTCACCACAATGAATCTGTTATGGAACGAATTCTGAAGAAAGTAAATTTACTTAAAAGCAAGCTTGAAAACTTTGAGACCAAGGCTGAGTGGGTAGAATATCAAATGAGATCGAACCAGACCCAGACCCGGGATGCTACAAATGCAGTTGACCATTGGACTGAACCCTATCTAGGCTGAGCCAACTCATGGAGATTCTCATCACCAGTTCTGCAACGTCTGCGCCTGATGCTTTCTCTCATCCACACCTTTTCACTCCACCGGCACGACCTTCCTCCGTCAAGCCTGAATCGTTAAGCAAGCCAAATGTTTCAGTGCATATTTCTTCATCCGATGACGACAAGTGATTGTACTTATATGCTTTGTAGTATTTGAGCAAACTTGTTGTGCTTATTTATGTTTATGCTTTATGACTTGAAACATGACATGTAATATTTGTTATCTTACACTAATCTACATGACTGTTTTGATTATGATTATGTAATGCATGTTAACATCTCCTTGATCCTTTATGCTTAAAGTTATTGCAAGACTCTTCAAACTTCTTTTTGATTAATGACAAAAAGGGGGAGAAGATGTTGCTTGCATACATTAAGGGATGGAGTAAAATAGTAACTCCATATATTCAGGGGGAGAAAAGAAAAGAAAAAGATTTCACTTATTTTAACAGGGGAGAAATTAATGTTTTCTGATTACTCCTATTTTCTTATTAAACTTCCATATACACTTGTTTTTATTTGCTTAAAGGTTTTGTCATCATCAAAAAGAGGGAGATTGTTGACCCCAGATTGATTTTGATGATTACAAAATAAATTAAGCAATTCTAAGATTGATACAGGAAGTTCGGTCGCCTTGCAAGTAAGTATCTTCATGCAAAATCGACTGGTAAGAAAGTACTTCATTTAAATTTGCTTTGAACATGATTATTAGCCTTGGAGTTAACTGGCTAGCTAGCTTGTTAGTTTATTTAGCTAACTGGCATGCCTTTCAGCTAGCTGGGAATGTCTCACAGTGCATGGGCCGAACCATCTTGAAATTTAGCTAGCTGTCTAGCTAGCTTGTTAGCTAGCTGAAGATCTCTCAGCTAACTAAGGAACTTGTCTCAGTAAGCTGGCCGAAGGTCCCTTTATTTCAGCTAACTGATGAGTTAGTTTATTAGCTAGCTGGAGCCCTTTTAGCTAACTAAATTTCCTGTCATAGTTGCCTGGCCGAACGTCACTTTATTTTAGCTAACTGGTGAGTTAGTTTGTTAGCTAGCTAAAGCTTTTTCAGCTAACTAAGGAACTTATCTCAGGTGCCTGGCCGAACGTCCCTTTATTTAGTTAACTGGTGAGCTAGCTGGTTAGCTAGCTGGAATTCATTTCAGCTAACTAAAAATTTTGTTACAGTGGTTCGGCCGAACACCCTTCAATTCTAGCTAGCTGGCTGGATGTCTTGTTAGTTAACTGTAACTCCTAGCTAGCTGACGTTTCTTTTAGTTAACTACTTAGCTAACTGTTTCGTCCTGGAGCTAACTGGTTAGTTAACTACTTTTCACAAGGAACGTTGTAGCCGAATGGATTTAAATTTTGGTTAACTGGAGAGCTAGCTGCCAGTTGGCTAGTTAGCTGGAGAGTTAGCTACTTTATTCAGTTGCCTGGCTGCCTTTTTGCTCAGTTAGCTGGAGAGCTAACTAAGCTGGATGGATGGCTGAGTGTTTTTTCTTTTAGTTAGCTCGTGAGCTAACTGGCCACTCTTTAGTTAGCTATTCAGCTAACTAGCTATCCTACTACCGTTTGGATTTCAAATGGAGTTAGCTGGCGAGTTATCTGCGAGCTAACTAACGCTGTTCTTTTGCTGTGTTGTCTCTGGTTAGCTAACTGATTAGCTAGCTGGGGTTATTACTTTACTCTTGGATGATGGCATTCATTTCTCAGCTACCTGGAGCTTCTTTCTTCAAGACCACCGCCGCCTAAAGCTCTTTCTCTCTCTCTTTCTCTCTCTATTGATATTTTAAGCTATTGTTAACTTTTAATTTTTGAATGTTTACAGTGCTCATCCTTCCTCAAATGGAGATCTGCATTCAATGCTTAAGGGAAACATGTTTAACGGTTATATTTTCTTTCCATTATTATTTCCATTTATTTCTTTTGTATCTAACGGATATTTTCTTGTTAGATGATTATAAATAGCTGGGATTAGAAGCACACCCTGACGACGACGACGACGATTTTTGAAAAGAAATTTCAAAGAGAGAAAAATCCAAGAAAAGAGCCTTCATTAAATATTTGTTGAGTGGTTGCTGTGCATTCAAGCTCATTCCTTGCTCCAAAAGGTCGTCCAAATCATTGAAGCTTTTCAAGCATTCAAGACTTCAGCTGCTCCAACCGAGTTCATTTATTGCTGAGTTTATTGCTTCAAAAAGTTGTAAAGTATATTCTGAATATTTGCTCTTGTAGGAGCTTCTTCTTTACATACTCTGATTATCTTGTAAAAGGGTTAGTAAACCCTGGTTTGTTGGCTTCCTTGTGCCATTTAAACAAGAGGACTAGCCTAGGTTTGGCTAGGGGTTCTTGGCTTCCTTGTGCCGTGAAACAAGAGGACTAGCCTAGGTTTGGCTAGGGGTTTTTGGCTGCCTTGTGCCGTATAAATAAGAGGGCTAGCATGGTTCGGCTAAGGTTGTAATCGTTGTGATACGATTAGTGGAATACCCAAAGGTTTTGGGGAGTGGATGTAGGTGCTGAGTTTGGCACCGAACCACTATAAATTTCTGTGTGTTTGTGATTGCTTGTTTTGTGTTGATATTATTCTGTGCACTCCACTTCACCGCTGCAAATCAAAATTAGGGTTGAAAGCACACTTATCTGCATAGCAATTAAATTATTTTTAAAATAACCCAATTCACCCCCCTCTTGGATTACTACATCTGGGCAACAAAAGGTTTTGTCGGATAAAGGAAAGTAATGAAAAGGGTGAAATCTCTAAGCCTCTTCTTTGTCATTTTTGCAAAAAGTATGGCCACATTGAGCGTTTTTATAGATTGAAAGAAAAACATGCAAATTTTACAGAAGAACATGAAAAGGGGTCAAATAAAAATTTATTTCTTGCATGCTTTACTGCAAAAGAATGTCCTAAAGAAGTTTGGTACATTGATAGTGGATGCAGCAATCATATGATAGGTCGTGCAGATATCTTTTCTTATTTGGACAAATCTGTTACTACAAAGGTAAAAATGGGTGATGGTAATGTTCAAAAAGCTCATGAGAAAGGTGCTATGAAACTTGACTTCTATGGCTTGAAATCAATTGAAAATGTTTTATATGTTCCTGACTTGAAGTCTAATTTATTGAGTGTTGGGCAATTTTTGACTGAAGGTTATTCACTTGTTTTTGAAAATTTAAGATGTCGTGTTTATGATAACACTAAGAGTTCACTTATTATTGAGATACCTATGATTGAAAATAAACTTTCTCTCTAAGTGTTGATCATGCCTTGAATGTCTCATTAGCAAATGATAATGTGTTATGGCATCATAGATATGGACATTTGGGTTATCACAATTTGGAGCTTTTATCAAAAAGGAATATGGTGTACGGTGTTAGTAATAGTGCCCTAGGCCTATTATATGGACATGATATTTTGAATATTTATGAACATTTACTATTATCATAATTTGCATGTTTATTATATAATAATGTCCTTGAATAATATTATGAATTATTCTAAATTTTCCTAATCGGTTATTGTTGTGGGAATAACAATAAATTAAGATTAGTATGAAATTTGATTGATATTCATGGGATGAATATGTGCATGAGATACAAATCAAATTTATATGTATTTGTTGAGAACAAATATTGGACAAGACCTGCCTTGAGATTAATATATGGATCAAAGTCATAAGTTAATCTCTAGTAGTTGTGTCATTAAATCCTTAGACCTGAGATTGCCATAGTTCTCAACATGAGGAATATTATGTTTTGACATAATCAAACATTATCTTTAACCGGATGATTATAAAGATTATGATTGAACATAATAAGAATCATGTAGTGAGATATGAGTGATTAAGATGAAATTTGGCCCTCTTATTATAAGAGAGATATCTCTGGGCCCCTCGATGATTGAGACTGAGAAATGCAAGGCCATGCTCAAATGAATTGATGGAGATCAATATCATTTGTTTAGTCAGTCTAATTGGGTTTCGAGAAATTAAAGATAGAGAAATATAAGGTTGACTTTATCCATGCCTTATATTCTATCAAGATATCATGTGACAAAATGATTATGTTAATAGCTACTTTAAGGTTGTCTCGAACATGAGCTTTTCATTTAACTTGGGTAGTCATAATGTCTTGCTAGAGGCCACTTATGACTTATAGGTTCAAAATGTGATTTAGGCCTACTGCCAACGTTAATTGAACCTATAGGGTCGCACACTAAGAACGGACAATAATGGTTACGATTTGTTACTCTCTATATAATTTAAAATGATGAGATTATTTTAAATTACAAATAATAATTAGTTGTCATTTAGATTCGAGTTTAATTTTGAGAAAATTTAAATTCATAATTTAAATTGTGACAAGTAATTAAATTATTGCATTTTCTTATTGGATAAGGAAATTTTTGGTTAAAAATATATTCCTTATTTTGTAAGGAAAGGATTTAAATTGTTATTATTTAAAAGGAGTTTTAAATAAATATCAATTAAAATCTTAGTTAACCAAAATTCCTAGCAGGCTTGTATATATGTTCGATATATACGTTTTAGAGTCTGTGGGGCATTTGAAAGGTAACGTCTATTGGGGCATTTGAAAGGTCACATCGATTGGGGCATTTGAAAGGTCACATCGATTGGGGCTTTTGAAGCGTCATATCTTTTGCCTTAAAGATGGAAAAAATAGAGAGTTGAAAATATGGGTTCATTTTTGTGAAAAATGAAATGGTTGAACTAGCATTCAAAACCATTTTGGTGTCCGTTCATGTGTGGATACTTGTAGAGGGTATCATCTTTCTGAAAGGCAGCACCTTTGAAGATCCGAGAAAACCCAAAACAAGAACAGAAGGATTACATACTGATTAAAAAGGTAATAACAAAAGGTAATAACAAAAGGTAATATTTTTGTTTATCCTTCTTTCGGTTTTTATGAAACGCATATGATTCTTGGTGAGTTATAAATTTATTTTGTTTCCGCTGCAATTTTATTCCAATTAGATTGGGATTTTTTATTCCGTAACCCAACAGTGGTATCAAAACCTCTTGCATTTTCATAAAAATCAAAACTGCCATGTTTGATTGTATGTATGAGATGTATATGATCTTGGCATGGTTTGCGTTCTTGTATATATATATGATATTAGTGTTTGCACGAACGACATAGATAATAGGTTTTCTAAGGTGTTAATTGATGAATCTGTTTCCTGTAAGGATTCGTTAATATGATTAAAAATCTGAATGGGATATTGCAATTAAAGTGTTTAATATCTTGATATATGATTTCGGTGATGTCTTAATTAGATTAATACATGAACTGAATTCACATATCAATAAGGATTTATCAATTGCTGTTTATGGTGGTGCGGATGTGAGCCTTAAATTTATTGATGAGATCAATAAAATCAAATTTTAGGATGAAACTTTATTGTATCTCCAAATTTTAGGAACCGCAGTACTACCTAATCAGAGCGCCTTGTAAATTTAATTGGTTTTAAAAACATGCCTATTTTCTTTAATGCAATATGTATATGCTATATGATAACATGATATATTTTGCATGGTGTGTTGCTTTGCTTTGTATGGTGCATGGTATGGCCTTGTGACCAATATGATTGGCAGGTTTTTATTATTCTTTTACAAGGGTTGTAATTATCATATATATGGCATGCATGCTATTTTGTTTCATTATAATTTTTCTTTTACTTTTAGTAGTATTTGTTTATTTATTGTAATAATGAAAGAAGATAAAGCAAACCATTTAAAATCCTGCAATCCAACCATGGTGATAGAGGAGCTAGGTGTCTATGCACATGATGATGGTCAAGTAGACATTATGGTGTTGCTCATTATTACCTAGGATTGACCATTGATCTTCATATTGGCTTATGAAGATCAATCTTGATAAGGTCATACTATGACATGTTTATTATATACATGTATGAGATGCTATGTATGATGTTTCATAAGTCTGTGATGCTATGTATGATATCAATGAGTATGTGATACTAAATGCATGATGAGATCTGTTAATCTATCTAGATCCCTCACATAAAATCTTAAGTTGACATGCCATCCATATTTGAACACTTGTCAAGGCTTTTATCACCTTAATGTGGGTTCTACCAAAGTAGAAGTACATTGGGTTACATTAGTGAGGCAAGATGGGTAATGGTGCTACCTATATGTTTAAAAATAGTTTAAATTAATTAGGTTATCAAAACGGTTTTGGGCCTAATGGCATGAGATGGGATTTAAACATGTCGAGACATATGATGTCATAATCCCATAAATTTCTAAGAGTTGCATGAGTTGCAATTGGTAAGAGTTACCTACCTAAAAAACTTAATTTTAAGCGTCATGCCAAAGCTGACTTAAAGTTGAGTATAAATATGGATCTTAGCTCACTAAATTAATATGATTTTATCATTGAGGGTTGTTAATTTAGTGGGAGTTTTTCATAATCAAAATACTTAACGAACTTTGCATTTATTGTAGATGGCCAACAATGATAACAATTCTACTATGTCACTGCGATCAATCCTTGCGAAGGACAAACTTACTGGGACTAATTTCCTTGACTAGTTTCAAAATTTGAGAATTGTTCTCAAACAAGAAAGGAAGCTTTATGTCCTGGATCAACCTCACCCTAAAGAACCAGCCGATAATGCTTCTAGAGCTGAAAAGAATGCTTATGAGAAGCATCATAATGACTCTATTGATGTTGCATGCTTGATGCTAGCTACCATGAGTTCTGAACTTCAGAAAGATTTGGAAAACATGGAAACTTATGATATGATTGTCAATCTAAAGGAAATGTTCTAGGAACAAGCAAGGCAAGAAAGGTATGATACTACCAAGGCATTGCACTCTTGTAAAATGGCTGAGGGTGCTTCAGTTAGCGCTTTTGTGTTGAAAATGAAAGGCTATATTGAGCACCTTGATAGGCTTGAATTTCCAATAAGCTAAGAGTTGGCAACAGATTTGATCCTAAATTCATTTCCTGATAGTTATGATCAGTTTATCATGAACTATAACATGAATGAAATGGATAAATCAATTTCTGAGCTACATACGATGCTTAAAACTGCTGAACAAAATATTAAGTCTAAGCCTGGCCATATTCTGATGGTTCAAAAGGGAAAGGGCCTTATGAAGAAAAGAAAAGGAAAGAGTAAGGGAAGGGCTGGAAAGTCCAATGCTCAACCCAAGCCCAATCCTAAACCCAAGGCTAAAGCCACAAAGGAGGGTGTCTGTTTCTTTTGCAATGAACCTGGTCATTGGAAGTGAAATTGCAAGCTGTATTTGGAGGATCTAAAGAAGAAGAAGAAGACTGGTGAGACCGGTTCTTCAGGTATTTATGTTATAGAGATTAATTTCTCTCCTTCTAGTTCCTGGGTATTAGATACTGGATGTGGATCTCACATTTGCACAAATGTGTAGGGGCTCAAAAGAAGTAGACAACTGAAGAAGGGAGAAGTTGATCTTCGAGTAGGCAATGGAGCAAAAGTTGCTGTTTTAGCTGTAGGAAGTTATGAACTTTCTTTGCCCAGTGGGCTTTTGTTAGTTTTGAACAATTGCTATTATGTTCCTACAATGTATAGGAATATTATTTCAGTTTCTTGTTTGGATAATGATGGTTTTTCTTTTATTATTGAGAATAATAATTGCTCCATTTATCATAAAGACATGTTCTATGCAAATGCCGAATTACTAGATGGTCTTTATGTTTTGAATCTTCAAAAATCCAACAATTCTTCTGTCTATAACATAACTACTAAGAAAGTTAAGTCCAATGACTTAAATTCAACCTATCTTTGGCATTGTCGCCTTGGCCATATAAATGAGAAACGCATATCAAAACTCCATCAAGATGGACTTTTGAACTCATTTGATTTTGAATCATATGATACATGTGAATCTTGTCTATTGGGTAAGATGACAAAGGATCCCTTTACAGGACACAGTGAAAGGGCCAATGAATTATTGGGCCTAATACATACAGATGTATGTGGACCATTAAGTTTAGAAGCCATAGGAGGTTACAAGTACTTCATTACATTTACTGATGACTTCAGTAGATATGGCTATGTCTACTTGATGAGACACAAATCTGAATCATTTGAAATATTTAAATCTTTTCAATATGAAGTACAAAACCAACTTGGCAAGACAATTAAGGCACTTCGATCTGATCGAGGTGGAGAATATTTGAGCCAAGATTTTTATGACCATCTTAGAAGTTGTGGAATCATTCCACAGCTAACTCCTCCTGGAACACCGTAATGGAATGGTGTGTCTGAAAGAAGGAATCGAACCTATTAGATATGGTTCGATCTATGATGAGTCTAACAGATCTTCTACTTACCTTTTGGGGTTATGTACTTGCCACAGCTGCGTTCACACTAAATCGAGTTCCAACCAAAGCGGTTGAAAAGACGCCATATGAGATGTGGAATGGTAAAAAGCCCAGTTTGTCTTTTCTTAAGATTTGGGGTTGTGAAGCTTCTGTAAAACGTCAAGTTTCAAATAAGCTGGAACCCAAGTCTGATAAATGTTTTTTTGTGGGATATCCTAAAGAGACTAAAGGATACTACTTTTATAATCCCATTGAGAATAAAGTGTTTGTTGCCCGGAATGGTATCTTTCTAGAAAGGGAATTTATTTCTAAAGGAACCAGTGGAAGCAAGGTACAAATCGAAGAGATTCGAGAACCATAAGATAACATTGAATTGCCTGTGGATGCTCAAAGTCAACAAACCACTGTTGACACACCACCTGTAGCACAAAAGTTACATAGATCTGATAGGATACATCATGAACCCGAGAGATATGGATTTCTTGTGACTGATAATCATGATGTATTGTTAGTGGATCAAAATGAACCTACTACCTATCAAGAGGCTATGTTAGATCCAGACTCTGAGAAATGGTTAGAGGCCATGAAGTCTGAAATCTAATCCATGTATGATAATCAGGTATGGACCTTGATTGAGCCACCTGAAGGTACAAAGACTATTGGGTGCAAATGGGTTTTCAAAAAGAAAACTGACATGGATGGTAAAGTGCATACTTACAAAGCAAGGCTAGTTGCAAAAGGTTTCAAACAAACTCATGGTATAGACTATGATGAAACTTTTTCACCTGTAGCCATGCTAAAGTCTATTAGAATTCTTATTGCCATTGCTGCAAATTATGACTATGAGATTTGGTAAATGGATGTTAAAACAGTGTTTCTTAATGGAAACTTACTTGAGGATGTGTACATGACACAACCTGAGGGTTTTGTACAACCTGAGAATTCTAGTAAAGTATGCAAGCTTCAAAGATCCATTTATGGTTTGAAGCAGGCTTCTCGGAGTTGGAATCTTCGTTTTGATGAATCAGTCAAAGAGTTTGGATTTATCAAAAATGAAGATGAACCTTGTGTTTACAAGAAAGTTAGTAGGAGCGCCATTGTATTTCTGGTCCTATATGTTGATGACATTTTACTCATTGGGAATGATATCCCTACCTTGCAGAGTGTCAAGTCTTGGTTAGGGAAATGTTTCTCAATGAAAGACTTAGGTGAAGCTGCCTATATCCTAGGGATAAAGATCTATAGAGATATATCTAAGAGGCTGATTGGTCTAAGTTAAAGTACTTACATAGACAAAGTACTGAAAAGGTTCAGTATGCAAGATTCCAAGAGAGGATACTTGCCTATGTCTCATGGTATTACACTCAACAAATCTCAGTGTCCTAACATAAAAGATGAGCGAGAGTGCATGAGTAAGATTCCTTATGCTTCAGCAATAGGATCTATCATGTATGCTATGTTGTGCA
Organism: Calamus simplicifolius; assembly: GCA_900491605.1. Lineage (NCBI taxonomy): Eukaryota > Viridiplantae > Streptophyta > Magnoliopsida > Arecales > Arecaceae > Calamus > Calamus simplicifolius. Next base: position 262,552 of record UESW01004775.1, read on the forward strand.
CTAGACCAGATGTCTCTTATACTTTAAGCATAACGAGTAGATACCAGTCAGATCCCGGTGAGAGTCACTGGATGGCGGTCAAGAACATTCTTAAGTATCTGAGAAGATCTAAAGATATGTTCTTGGTGTATGGCGGATTGGAAGATGATCTAGTTGTAAGTGGTTACACAGATGCAAGCTTTCAATCTGACAAAGATGATTTCCGATCGCAGTCAGGATATGTGTTTTGTTTAAATGGTGGTGTTGTTAGCTGGAAGAGTTCGAAGCAAAGCATTGTTGCTGATTCTACAACTGAAGCTGAATACATAGAAGCATCTGATGCAGCAAAGGAAGCAGTTTGGATTAAGAAGTTCATTACTGACCTTGGAGTGGTTCCTAGCATCACAAATCATGTTGATGTTTATTGTGACAATAATGGTGCTATCGCACAAGAAAAAGAACCTAGGTCACATCAGTGATCCAAATACATTCTTAGGCGTTATCATCTCATTCGAGAAATCATTGAGAGAGGTGACGTAAAAATATGCAGAGTTCCAACAGATGACAATGTTGCTGATCCATTGACTAAGCCTCTACCAAAAACAAAGCATGATCATCATGCTAGGTTCATAGGTATTAGATACATTGATGAGTGGGCCTAGTGCAAGTGGAAGATTGTTAGTAATAGTGCCCTAGGCATATTGTATGGACATGGTATTTTGAATATTTATGAACATTTACTATTATCATAATTTGCATGTTTATTATATAATAATGTCCTTGAATAATATTATGAATTATTCTAAATGTCCCTAATCGGTTATTGTTGTGGGAATAACAATAAATTAAGATTAGTATGAAATTTGATTGATATTCATGGGATGAATATGTGTATGAGATACAAATCAAATTTATATGTATTTGTTGAGAACAAATATTGGACAAGACCCGTCTTGAGATTAATACATGGATCAAAGTCATAAGTTAATCTCTAGTAGTTGTGTCATTAAATCCTTAGACCTGAGATTGCCATAGTTCTCAACATAAGGAATATTATGTTTTGACATAATCAAACGTTGTCTTTAACAAGATATTATAAAGATTATGATTGAACATAATAAGAATCATGTAGTGAGATGTGAGTGATTAAGATGGAATTTGTCCCTCTTATTATAAGAGAGATATCTCTGGGCCCCTCGATGATTGAGACTGAGAAAAGCATGGCCATGCTCAAATGAATTGATGGAGATCAATATCATTTGTTTAGTCAGTCTAATTGGGTTTCGAGAAATTAAAGATAGAGAGATATAAGGTTGACTTTATCCATGCCTTATATTCTATCAAGATATCATGTGACAAAAGGATTATGTTAATAGCTACTTTAAGGTTGTCTTAGAACATGAGCTTTTCATTTATCTTGGGTAGTCATAATGTCTTGCTAGAGGCCGCTTATGACTTGTAGGTTCAAAATATGATTTAGGCCTACTGCCAACGTTAATTGAACCTATAGGGTCGCACACTAAGAACGGACAATAATGGTTACGATTTGTTACTCTCTATATAATTTAAAATGATTAGATTATTTTAAATTATAAATAATAATTAGTTGTCATTTAGATTCGAGTTTAATTTTGAGAAAACTTAAATTCATAATTTAAATTGTGACAAGTAATTAAATTGTTGCATTTTCTTATTGGATAAGGAAATAATCCATAAAGTTTTTTTGGTAAAAATATATTCCTTATTTTGTAAGAAAGAATTTAAATTGTTATTATTTAAAATGAGTTTTAAATAAATATCAATTAAAATCTTAGTTAACCAAAATTCCTAGCAGGCTTGTATATATGTTCGATATATACATTTTAGATTCTTTGGGGCATTTGAAAGCTAACGTCGATTGGGGCATTTGAAAGGTCACGTCGATTGGGGCTTTTGAAGCGTCATATCTTTTGCCTTAAAGATGGAAAAATAGAGAGTTGAAAATATGGGTTCATTTTTGTGAAAAATAGAATGGTTGAACTAGCATTCAAAACCATTTTAGTGTCCGTTCGTGTGTGGATACTTATAGAGGGTGATCGTCTTTCTGAAAGGCAGCACCTTTGAAGATCCGAGAAAACCCAACACAAGAACAGAAGGATTACATACTGATTAAAAAGGTAATAACAAAAGGTAATAACAAAAGGTAATAACAAAAGGCAATATTTTTGTTTATCATTCTTTCGGTTTTTATGAAACGCATGTGATTCTTGGTGGGTTATAAATTTATTTTGTTTCCGCTGCAATGTTATTCCAATTAGATTGGGATTTTTCATTCCGTAACCCAACATATGGGTTGCCTAGAATTATGAAGAATGATCATATATGTGAGAGTTGTGTGCTTGAAAAGCATCACAGGGATGTTTTTCCAAAAGAAAAGGCTTGGCGGGCCTCAAAACCACTTGAACTGGTGCATGTAGATTTATGCGGACCAATGCAATCTCCATCCTTATACAATAGCAAGTATTTTATTGTTTTGTTGATGATTTTAGCAGAATCACATGGGTATATTTTGTTAAAGAAAAGTCAGATAGCTTCTCTGTATTCAAAAGTTTTAAATGCTTTGTTGAAAAGAATAGTGGCCATGCATTAAAGGTATTGCAAACCGATAGGGGTGGAGAATTTCTTTCAAAAGAATTCACTCTTTTTTGTGAAGATAATGGCATTCATAGGCAATTGACTGCAAGCTTCACACCACAAAAAAATGGAGTAGTAGAACGAAAGAATAGGAGTCTTGTTAAGATGGAAAAAAGCATGATTAAAGCAAAAGGGCTTCCTAACAATTTTGGGCCGAAGCAGTTCATACTACTGCCTATATACTCAATCGTAGCCCCTCATCTTCACTTCAAGGCATAACACCATTTGAAGCTTGGCATGGATAGAGACCAAAGGTAACTCGTTTTAGAGTATTTGGGTGTCTTGCTTATGTTCACATTCCATCTCAGAAAAGAAAAAAATTAGATGATAATAGCATAAAATGCATCTTTATTGGTTATAGTATTGAAAGCAAGGCTTATCGGTTTTATAATCCTATAACTCAAAGGCTTGTTGTTAGCCGGGATGTGATATTTGATGAGCAGAATGCATGGAATTGGAATGAATTACAGAATACAGCAATAGGTGGAGTTCAAGCTGAAGAAACATCAGTGGCCTTTGATGATGAAAGTGAAGATTTAATTGATCCAAATCAATCTTCACCAAGGACTACACTTGTGCAGTCTACACTTGTGAGTTCTCCTTATTCATCATCTTCTGAATCTCCTCCAAGAAAGATAAAATCCTTGATTGATATATACAAAAGATGTCAGTTTACTTATGTTGATGAACCAAGCTATTTTGAAGAAGCAATAAAACACAAAGAATGGAGAAAAGCCATGGATGATGAAATTTCAGCATTAATAAAAAATGGTACTTGGGAGCTCATGGATCTACCACCTAACCATGAAGCTATTAGTTTAAAATAGATATACAAAATCAAATACAAAGCAGATGGATCAATCCAAAAATTTAAAGCAAGGATTGTTGCAAAGGGTTATATGCAGCGAGAAGGTATTGATTTTGCAGAAACTTATGCTCCGGTAGCTAGGTTTGAAACAATTAGAATAGTTTTATCTATAGCTGCTCATTATCAATGGAATATTTTTCAACTTGATGTCAAATCAGCCTTTTTGAATGGTTTTTTGGATGAAGAAGTATATATGCAGCAACCACAGGACTATGAAGTTGTTAATGAAGAAAAGAAGGTGTATCGATTACGGAAGGCACTTTATGGACTTAAGCAAGCACCTAGAGCATGGTATGAAAGGATTGATCAGCACTGTGTACAGAATGGCTTTCAAAGGAGCAAAAGCGAGCCCACCTTATATGTCAAGTAAAAAGGTACAAATATTCTTATGGTTTGTTTATATGTTGATGACTTGATATATACCGGCAATAGTGATGAACTGTTTGCAGAATTTAAAAATAGTATGATTAAAAATTTTGAGATGTCAGATCTTGGCTTAATGAATTACTTTCATGGTTTGGAAATAAAACAATTTGGTGATAAAATTTTTGTCTCCCAAGAGAAGTATGTAAAAGATCTTCAGAAATTTGCAATGTCTGATTGCAAGCCAATGAAGACTCCAATGAACACTGGTGAGAAATTTAGCCAAAATGATGGAGAAGAAAAGATTGATGCACATATGTACAAGAGTCTAATTGAAAGTTTGCTATATCTTACAAATACTCGTTCAGACATTATGTATGCAACAAGTTTTCTATCAAGGTTCATGCAAAGTCCAAGCAAAATTCATCTTATGATAGCAAAAAAAGTGTTGAGATACTTAAAAGGAACTATTACCTATGATATTTCATATACTAATGCTAATAAGTTATCTTTGTGTGGTTTTTCTGATAGTGATTGGGCAGGTTCAGTTGATGATCGAAAAAGTACTTCTGGTTACATCTTCACCCTTGGATCTGGAGCAATATCTTAGAGTTCAAAGAAATAAAATACTATAGCACTATCATCATCTGAAGCTGAGTACATAACCGTTACTGCTGCAGCTTGTCACACTATCTGGTTGCATAGAGTATTGAAGGATTTAAAACTATCACAAAAGGGTCCAACTATTATCAACTGTGATAATCAATCCACAATTGCAATGACAAAGAATATCCGATGTTTCATCAGCGGACAAAGCACATTGAACTTCGACATCATTTTGTTCGTGAACTAGTGACTAATGGAAGTATTGAACTGGAATTTTGCAACACAAAAGAATAATTAGCATATATCTTCACAAAAGCTTTGCCATTGGAAAGCTTTTTATATTTTAGAGAAAAATTGGGAGTATCTGCATTAAGGGGGAGTGTTGAGATAATGCAGAATTGAGGTGTCCCATGTTCTCCTACTTTGTAGTTGGATAACTCAGAGTCCCATGTTCTCCTACTTTGTAGTTGTTGAAAGACCAAGTCGCTCTACGTGTCTCATATTTTATTTTTAATTTATCTGTACATGGGTTTTATCTGTTTGTGGGTTTTATCTTTTCAATTTATCTGTACGTGGGCTAGTTAGTTGGCACATTATTAGATAGTGGATAACGTGCCTCTAATTTTTTATTGCACGATGTTTCTTTTATCTCTATTTAAACCTCTGTAAATAACATCATTCGAAATATATCAAGAGCAAGTTTATCCTTTTATTTTTGCCTTCTCCCAAAATTATCCTTAACAATTTTATTTTGCTTCTCAACTTTCTAACCATTGTTGAAGGAGCCCCTACTTTCAAAATCTTTTAGTCTCATATTTTTTTTATTAGAAACACAAATTTCAAGATTTTCCAACAAAAAGTAAGAAATAAAATATATTTAAAAAATATCACCATAACAACATTGGGAATACCGACAAATACCCATGGCCCCTCGCTGATCATGCAACCAACTTCGCCTCCCATATTAATGGCCCCGACACACTATCACATACACATTATGATTAAATTCCAATCTTCCACAGCTAAACGATACCAAGAGAATTTATACCTACCCGGTCTAGCAATCCCAAACCCGAACGGATTCATCTTTGCTTCCTGAATACAACTTGTCTGACCCCGATGGAAGCGTAATTCCTGTAATCACCTGCCATTATAACCTTTTTATCAAACCACTATAGACCGCAAAAGAGTCAAGTCAAAAACACATGACCCAAGTAGAAAAGGAGCATAAGGAGGCAAAGAAAGCCACCTTCTGGTGCCCCTGAAGAGGGGTCAACAGAGAGAAGCTATCACTGATGGACCATGAGTGCAAGAACCAGCAACACTCCTCGTACGTACAATTCCCGGCCAGAAAGTAGTTGCAGACCTTGTCCGGCACCCTGGTGGGGATGCACCCCGCTGCCCGTTCCCCCACTTGGGGGCCAAGATTTGCGCTGCTGCCACCGCCGCCGGTGTTAGGGTTCCGCCACACTAGGCCCTGGTGTGCCTGCTTCGACACAGCACCATCTGGCGGCGCTGGCAGCCGTGAAGGAAAGGGCAGGCGAGGCGGTGCTCGCTGTGAAGGAAAGGGCAGGGGTGGCGGTTGCACCGCCTCGCCTGCCAGTGGTAGCAGACCTTGTTGGCCTGGTCTAGGACCACCGCTGATACGGCTGGCCGTTTCACCTGGGTAGTATTATCTTTTGTGCGGTTTTCAAAGGTAATGATGTGACAACAAAACCCAAGACCTCCAGCACCGACTCCCAGGGCCGGCCTCCAGCGTCGGCACCAAAGACCAACTCCGCGTTGCCACCAAGGACCGGCGCCCAGCGTCGGCCCTCAGCGCCGGCCTCCAGCGTCGGCACCAAAGACCAACTTCGCGTTGGCACCAAGGACCGGCGCCCAGCGTCGGCCCCCAGCGCCGGCCTCCAGCGTCGGCACCAAAGACCAACTCCGCGTTGGCACCAAGGACTGGTGCCCAGCGTCGGCCTCCAGTGCCGGCCCCCAGCGTCAGCTTCCAGCGTCGGCCTCCAGTGCCGGCCCTCAGCGTCAGCTTCCAGCGCCGGCTTCCAGTGCTAAGCTTTGGCTCCGGCCTCCGGCACCGGCCCCCGCATCGGCCCCAAGGGTCGGCCTTCAATATCTTCCACATACACAATGACTAGTCTCATGCAACCGATCCCGTGATCTAAGGCCTACAGCCAAGCACCTCGCTCACTAAAATCACGGGCAAGTGTTAGCCTGATCGACAGTTACGCTATAAGCGGCCCTTATCCAGCTACATCCAACGGCTTACCGTTCGAAGAAACATCACAACGGGCAGATTCGACGGTTCCAACAGACCAAGGTAAACGGGATCCCCAACAGGTATAAAAGAGGACCCGAGCTCCATGCAGGAGGAGGCTCTCTGGAACTTCCTCTAAAAAACAATTCTATCAAGAATCTTATCCCTGTTCGACGATTCACTAACTTGGGCATCGGAGGGTCCCTGCCGGAACCACCGGTCCGGGACTTTTTGCAGGCTCCAGAAGGAAGACGGTGGCCCCTCTGCGCACAGCAATCCTAGCCTGCCCGGCGTTCATCGCATGTGATTTGGCTGCAACAGATTGGCGCGCCAGGAAGAGGGCGACCAGGCCGAAAATTCTCCCTGGAACCCCTCCAATTTTGCAAAAGAAGCGATGGTGACTACGCGAGCACAAGAAGCTTCCTCCGGCCAGGCAGCGGGCGCATCCCGCGAGCTGAGCATTCGGAGGCCAATCTCCATGCTCCGCCCCTTGCACCGACAAGCAAGCCTGACCGGCTGATGTTCTAGCCCACCAGGTCCAGGATCTGACGACGATGGTCCGGGGGCTGCAAGAACATTATTTTGCTGCTACAACTCAACCCCCTGTGATGGACGAAGGGGTGCGAGGAACAGTTCAGTCTCACCAAGGAGGACCCCGCCTGAGGTCTCTCACCGCTCACCCCCCGAACCTCATCACCAAGGGACCTCGAAGCGACGACGGTCTCCCTCCGCCGCTCCGGTCATTCCCGCCACCGACTGGAGGAAAAAGAATCCAAGCGGGCACGTTCTTTGCACCGGCGATCCTCTTCAGCTCCTTCTTCCGATTCATCCCGAGGTGGTACTCCCCGAAAAACCACCCGTCGGGCTGAGCAAAGGCTTGACGATTATCATCGACGGTTGGACGAGCTCAGCCGCCGATCGCTGATCCTTACGCGGCCGAGTATGAGCATCGCCCCCCGCTTTCTCGCCGTATCATGGAGGAACCGGTTCCACCCCGGTTCCGTCTCCCTCAGTTGGATCCATATGATGGAACGACGGACCCCCTGGACCATCTGGAAAGCTACAAGGTCCTCATGCAGGTCCAGGGAGCGACGGACTCCCTTCTATGCGTTGCCTTCCCGGCCACGCTCCGCAAGGCGGCACGCGCGTGGTACTCCCGTCTGCCCCCACGCAGCATCAACTCGTTTCGCAACTTGAGCGATCTTTCCTGGCTCATTTTGATGCCTGTCGAAAGATCCCACGAGTCGCAGATAGCCTCTTTGCTGTCCAGCAGAAGAGTGGCGAGACCTTAAAGGATTTCGTCGCTCGATTTAAGGAAGCAGCGTTGGAGGTGTACAACCTGGAAGACTCTGTGGCCACCTTGGCCCTGAAGCGGGGACTTCGCCCCTCCAGATTCGCTTACTCCCTGGATAAGAAGCCTCCGCATTCCTACGCCGAGCTTCTGAGCCGGCACAGAAGTACATCCGCGCTGACGAAGCAGATTCTTCCAGGAGAGAAGTTGACAAGAACCCCGGTAATAAACCGCCGCCTACTGATCACGCCGGTGCACGACCTCGAAAGCCCGAGCCTCCACGACGCTCAGACGCCGACCACAGGCGCTGGTCCCTAAAGAGCAGTTCACTCCCCTCATGGCTCCCATCTCTCACATCCTACTGGAGATCGAGGAGGAACCTTATTTTAAGCGTCCGGCTCCCTTGAAGTCCGGGGCCCCCCGCAACAAGGAGTTTTACTGCCGGTATCACCGAGACTACGGTCACGACACCGAGGACTGCCGCCACTAAAAAAGGCCATCGAGGAGCTGGTTCAGCAAGGTCACCTGGGCAAATTTGTTCGACGGGAAATCTCCCACGTCGGGCCCCCGGTGCCTCCAGGTCACCGGCTGGCATGGATAATACCCCAACTGAAAAGACCATAGCTATGATCTCCTGGGGAGCGGATGGTGGTTCGAAGAGGCCGCGAGAGGGAATAGACTCTGTAATACCTTTCTTCGGAAAGGATCTAGATGGGGTAGTTAATAAACATGACGACAGCGTCGTGGTGTCCATGACTATAGCCAAACACCCTGTAAAAAGAATTTTAATTGATAGTGGGAGCTCTGTGGATGTCTTGAGTTATGAGGCTTTTGTTCGGATGAACTTATCAAGGTCTTTACTCCGACCCGTTGCCACACCGCTAATGGGCTTCACGGGAGACTCAGTGAGCGTCGAAGGCGAAATTGCTCTCCCGGTCACGGCTGGAACTCCTCCATGTCAGAGCACCGTGGTCATTAACTTCTTGGTGGTCCGGGTCCCGCTGGCTTATAACGCCATCTTGGGAAGACCGGGGTTGAATCTGCTGGATGCCGTGATCTCCACTAAGAGATTATTGGTAAGGTTCCCCACCAATGAAGGGATCGGAGAAATGAAGGGGGAGCAAAGCCCACTTCCGCCTTGCTACCATCTGTCTCCCAGCCCGCTGAACACGGTCAGTAACAGCCTCTGAGTCACTCGATCCTAGGGAGTTGGGAAGAAGGGGAGAGCCGGCAGAGCACCTTCTAACCCTCCCCTTGGGTGATGACCCGGCAAGGACTGTTCAGCTAGGGGCATTGCTCCCAGAGGAAGTACGCCATCAACTTCTTACTTTCCTGCGTGCCAACACTGACGTGTTCGCATGGTCATCCTCAGACATGCCGGGCGTCCCTGAAGAAGTAATCACCCACCAACTTAACCTCAAGCCAGGGTGTCGGCCGGTCCGACAGAAAAAGAGAAACTTTGCTCCAGACAGACAGAAAGCTATCGACGAGGAGATCCGCAAGTTAATGGCTGCGGGCCATATTCGGGAGGTCCACTACCCCGAATGGTTGGCTAATGTGGTGCTGGTCCGCAAGGCCAATGGAAGCTGGAGAATGTGCGTAGATTTCACCGACCTCAACAAGGCATGCCCCAAAGACAGCTTTCCTCTGCCTCGAATCGATCAACTGGTGGACGCTACATCCGGCCATGAGGTCCTTAGCTTCATGGATGCTTTCTCTGGATACAACCAGATCCGGATGAACCCGGCGGATGAAGAAGCTACCTCCTTCATAACGAAAAGGGGCTGTATTGCTACAAGGTAATGCCTTTCGGGTTAAAGAATGCGGGAGCTACTTACCAGAGGCTGATGAACAAGGTCTTTGAAGGTCAGATAGGGCGTAACATGGAAGTGTACGTGGATGACATGCTGACAAAAAGCGTTCATGCCGGTGACCACATTGCGGACCTAGCAGAAACTTTTGACAGCCTTCGTCGGTACCAGATGAAGCTGAACCCTCGCAAGTGTGCATTTGGGGTGACCGCTGGGAAGTTTTTGGGTTTCATG
>UESW01004775.1:276633-315402 GCA_900491605.1 Calamus simplicifolius
ACCACAGGCGCTGGTCCCTAAAGAGTAGTTCACTCCCCTCATGGCTCCCATCTCTCACATCCTACTGGAGATCGAGGAGGAACCTTATTTTAAGCGTCCGGCTCCCTTGAAGTCCGGGGCCCCCCACAACAAGGAGTTTTACTGCCGGTATCACCGAGACTATGGTTACGACACCGAGGACTGCCGCCACTTAAAAAAGGCCATCGAGGAGCTGGTTCAGCAAGGTCACTTGGGCAAATTTGTTCGACGAAGAAATCTCCCCACGTCAGGCTCCCCGGTGCCTCCAGGTCACCTGGCTGGCATGGATAATACCCCAACTGAAAAAACCATAGCTATGATCTCCTGGGGAGCGGATGGTGGTTCGAAGAGGCCGCGAGAGGGAATAGACTCTGTAATACCTTTCTTCGGAAGGGATCTAGATGGGGTAGTTAATAAACATGACGATAGCGTTGTGGTGTCCATGACTATAGCCAAACACCCTGTAAAAAGAATTTTAATTGATAGTGGGAGCTCTGTAGATGTCTTGAGTTATGAGGCTTTTGTTCGGATGAACTTATCAAGGTCTTTACTCCAACCCGTTGCCACACCGCTAATGGGCTTCATGGGAGACTCAGTGAGCGTCGAAGGCGAAATTGCTCTCCCGGTCACGGCTGGAACTCCTCCATGTCAGAGCACCGTGGTCATTAACTTCTTGGTAGTCCGAGTCCCGCTGGCTTATAACGCCATCTTGGGAAGACCAGGTTGAATCTGCTGGATGCCGTGATCTCCACTAAGAGATTATTGGTAAGGTTCCCCACCAATGAAGGGATCGGAGAAATGAAGGGGGAGCAAAGTCCACTTCCGCCTTGCTACCATCTATCTCCCAGCCCGCTGAACACGGCGTCAGTAACAGCCTCTGAGTCACTCGATCCTAGGGAGTTGGGAAGAAGGGGAGAGCCAGCAGAGCACCTTCTAACCCTCCCCTTGGGTGATGACCCGGCGAGGACTGTTCAGCTAGGGGCATTGCTCCCAGAGGAAGTACGCCATCAACTTCTTACTTTCCTGCGTGCCAACACTGACGTGTTCGCATGGTCATCCTCAGACATGCCGAGCGTCCCTGAAGAAGTGATCACCCACCAACTCAACCTCAAGCCCGGGTGTCGGCCGGTCCGACAGAAAAAGAGAAACTTTGCTCCAGACATACAGAAAGCTATCGACGAGGAGATCCGCAAGTTAATGGCTGCGGCCATATTCGGGAGGTCCACTACCCCGAATGGTTGGCTAATGTGGTGCTGGTCGCAAGGCCAATGGAAGCTGGAGAATGTGCGTAGATTTCACTGACCTCAACAAGGCGCGCCCCAAAGACAGCTTTCCTCTGCCTCGAATCGATCAACTGGTGGACGCTACATCCGGCCATGAGGTCCTTAGCTTCATGGATGCCTTCTCTGGATACAACCAGATCTGGATGAACCCGGCGGATGAAGAAGATACCTCCTTCATAACGGAAAAGGGGCTGTATTGCTACAAAGTAATGCCTTTCGGGTTAAAGAATGCGGGAGCTACTTACCAGAGGCTGATGAACAAGGTCTTTGAAGGTCAGATAGGGCGTAATATGGAAGTATACGTGGATGACATGCTGACGAAAAGCGTTCATACCGGTGACCACATTGAGGACCTAGCAGAAACTTTTGACAGTCTTCGCCGGTACCAGATGAAGCTGAACCCTCGCAAGTGTGCATTTGGGGTGACCACCGGGAAGTTTTTGGGTTTCATGGTGACCCGGAGGGGGATCGAAGCAAACCCAGACAAAGTCCAAGCCATCTTGGACATGAGGCCTCCTGCCAATAAGAAAGAAGTACAGCGCTTGACAGGAAGAGTAGCCGCCCTAAGCCGCTTCCTATCCAAGTCCGCTGAGAGGTGTCTGCCATTCTTCAAGGCGCTTCACAGAATCAACGAGTTCGAATGGACGAAGAATGCTAGGAGGCGTTCGAAGGGTTAAAGGAATTCTTATCTACCCCGCCACTGCTAGCCAAGCCGACGGGTGGAGAAGAACTCCTTCTATACCTTGCTGCCTCTCCTGAGGCTGTTAGTTCTGTGCTAGTCCGTATGGACGCTAATGGCACACAAAGGTCAGTATATTATACGAGCAAGGTGCTTCATGATGCAGAGACCCGATATTCAAACATGAAAAAAATCATCTTCGCATTGATCGTATCTGCCCAGCGACTGCGGCCGTATTTCCAAGCCCACCCGATCGCGGTGATCACAGACCAGCCTCTGAAGGCTGTTCTGGCTCGTCCAGATACTTCCGACCGGCTGGCAAGGTGGGCCCTCAAGCTGGGGGAGTTCGATCTATCTTTCCGCCCCCGGTCGGCCATGAAGTCTCAAGTCCTGGCGGATTTTTTGGTTGAATGTACTTGGGGGATCGAGCCACCTAAAGAATCTCTTACGGACACTCAGCCCCTCGGAACCAGTGACGATGAGTGGGTTCTCCATGTGGATGGGGCCTCAAACTCTCAAGGGAGCGGAGCAGGCCTCATCTTGGCCAACTCGGATGGGGTTGTGACCGAATGTGCACTTTGCTTCCTCTTTCTGGCCACTAACAATCAGGCGGAATATGAAGCCTTGCTGTCCGCGTGAGGTTGGCTCGAGAGCTTGGGGTGAAACGCCTTAGGGTATTCACCGACTCCCAACTGGTCGCCAACCAAATTACAAAGGAATACGAGGCAAGGGATCCCATCATGGCCCGCTACCTAGAAATGGTGCACTCGTTAATTTCCCCCTTCACACATTTCAGCGTCAGCTACATTCCTCGACAGGAGAATGCTAGAGCCGACGCCTTATCCCGTCTTGCCGCCTCAGCTGATGGGATGTTGGGAAAGGCTTATGTGGAGCACTTAGAAGCCCCGAGTATTGAAGTACCAAGAGAAATGGTACCCGTGGAGCAGGAGCCCTCCTGGATGGATGCCTATGTCCGGTACTTTACTGAAGGCGCCCTTCCAGAAGACCCTGTCGAAGCTAGGAAACTGAAAAGAAGAGCCCCAAAGTTTTTCATTATGGAGGGAAAGCTCTATCGAAGGTCGTTCTCATACCCCGTTCTCAGATGTGTCGGTCCTACCGACACCAGTTATATACTGCGGGAGATACACGAAGGGATATGCGGAAACCACCTGGGGGGCAGGGCTCTTGCATATAAAGCTTTACGTCAAGGATATTATTGGCTGACAATGAAGGAGGATGCCTCCGAACTCGTTAAGAGATGTGACAGCTGCAGCAGTATGCTAACATTCAACATTAGCCGGCGTCTCAACTGACCCCGCTAGCTGCACCATGGCCCTTCGCACAGTGGGGCATGGACATTTTGGGACCGTTCCCTCCTGCCTCCGGACAACGCAAGTTTCTAGTGGTGGCAGTTGACCATTTTACTAAGTGGATCGAAGCGAAAGCTCTTGCTAAGATCACGGAAGCCAAAATAAGGAATTTCTTCTGGAAATCCGTGGTGTGCCGGTTCGGGCTACCGCACACCCTTGTTACGGACAATGGCCGACAGTTTGATAATGCGGCCTTCCGGAAATTCTGTGATGGCTGGGCATCCACCATCGATTCACCTCAGTAGGGCATCCTCAAACCAACGGTGCTGCAGAAGTAACCAATCGCATCATCCTCCAAGGACTCAGGGCTCGGCTAGATAGCTGCAAAGGGCACTGGGTAGAAGAACTTTTCAGTGTGCTGTGGGCCTACCATACGACACCGCGAGCACCTACAGGAGAAACCCCTTTCAGCTTGGTCTTCGGGACTGAGGCGGTCATCCCCGTGGAAATAGGAGCTCCTAGTCCTCGAACGGAGTTATACCATGAAGAAAGCAACTCAAACCAGCTTAGGGCTGATCTGGATTTGGTGGAAGAATTGCGAGATCAGGCGCAGCTTCGCATGGCAGCATTTCGTCAGCGAGTGGCCAAGCACTACAACTCTCGGGTACGACCCAAGGCGTTCCGGCCAGGAGACCTTGTCCTACGAAGAGCTGAAGTATCAAAGCCGACGGAGGGGGGCAAGCTGGCACCAAAATGGGAAGGACCATACCGTGTTAAGGAAGTACTCCACCATGGGGCATACAAGGTCGAAGAGCTAGACGAAAAAACCGCTCCCTCGCACTTGGAATGCCGACAACTTGCGCCGGTATTATCAATAGAACTTGTCATTAATTTGAATTGGTTTGACACATGAATAATCAACGTGATCTTATTCTTAAATGAGTATGCTTAACACCAAAGACCAACTCCGCGTTGGCAACAAAGACCGGCGCCCAGCGTCGGCACCAAAGACCAACTCCGCGTTGGCAACAAAGATCGGCGCCCAGCGTCGGCACCAAAGACCAACTCCGCGTTGGCAACAAAGACCGGCGCCCAGCGTCGGCACCAAAGACCAACTCCGCGTTGGCAATAAAGACCGACGTCCAGTGTCGGCACCAAAGACCAACTCCACGTTAGCAACAAAGACCGGCGCCCAGCGTTGGCACCAAAGACCAACTCCGTATTGGCAACAAAGACCGGTGCCCAGCGTCGGCACCAAAGACCAACTCCGCGTTGGCAATAAAGACCAACTCCACATTGGCAACAAAGATCGGCGCCCAGCGTCGGCACCAAAGACCAACTCCGCGTTGGCAATAAAGACCGACGTCCAGTATCGGCACCAAAGACCAACTCTGCGTTGGCAACAAAGACCGGCGCCCAGCGTCGGCACCAAAGACCAACTCTGCGTTGGCAACAAAGACCGGCGCCCAGCGTCGGCACCAAAGATCAACTCCGCATTGGCAACAAAGACCGGCGCCCAGCGTCGGCACCAAAGACCAACTCCGCGTTGGCAATAAAGACCAACTCCGCGTTGGCAATAAAGATCGGCGTCCAGCATCGGCACCAAAGACCAAATACGCATTGGCAAAAGGCCAACTCCGCGTTGGCAACAAAGGCCGGCGCCCAGCGTCGGCACCAAAGACCGGTGCCTAGCGTCGGAACCAAAGACCAGCGCCCGACAACTGACGTCCGCATCGCTACCGAATGTTGGCCTTGGCCAACACTTGGGACAATGTAATGAATCACGATCCTATTTCACGTAACCTACTCTACATAGCCCTATTGGTGGGTTATTCATGACAGCCTGAATGAATAAAGCCAATAATAACCAAAGGGGCAAAATAGAGATTAAAGACATTCATTGATGGTTGCAAGGTTACAAAGGTGCCGACTCAGGTCAGGCACAGATCTACACAAAAAGAAAAACCAAAAACTTTTAACGGTCATCCGGAGCTGGGGCATCATCCTCAGGGACATCATCGGGCTCCAGTCCCTCAATATCCTCCAGGTCGTAGAGCTCCTGGATTTTATCTTTGCAATCTTGAAATCCGACGTCATAAGCAAGCGCCGCTGCCGCGGCCACCTCCTTGTCGAAGGCTTTGGATCTTCTAAAATCTTCTACGGCCTTGGCCCCCTTCTTTTCAGCTTCGATGGCCCTCTCGTGGGCCTCCGCCACCGCTGCCTTCAGATCTGCAATGTCGGCTATGTACTGGCGGGTGGCTTCTTGGGCTGTGCTTGTCTCAGCGGCGGCAGAACTTAATTGGGTCTTCAAGATGCACACTTCCAATTCTGCCGCCTCCAACTTCTCTTCGGCCGCTTTCTATTTCTCCTCGGCCACCTGAGCATTATCTAGCTCATTGGCGGCGCGGCGCTGAGCAACCTCTAACGCATACTCTGCCTTTTCGGCTCGTAGCCGGACGACATCAATTTCACCCTTCAGGGTGGCCCGAGTGTCCTCCAGAGCCATTGCCGACTTCTCCGCCTTGATCTGGAGGGACAACATCTCCTCGTGTGCTTGTTCGACAGCGGTATCGCTTAGGGTCCAAAGGTTTTTAAGAGCGACAAGAGAATTCAAGGCCTGAAGGAAATGTCAAGATGAGAAAAAGAAAGGAGAAGGGAAAGAGGTGATAATGGCGCGGAAGCTCACCCAGAGATGCGCCACCGATGCTTCGCGGAAGAAGGCGACTCTCCCTGACCCCGGAGATATTCTTGCACTTCGACCACCGCGGCTTCCTCCACGGTCCGTGCAGCCCAGCGGCCGTGGTTTGCCAACAATGACTGGAAGGAGGGATCGACGCCCCTCTCTTCCCTGGGCGTCGGGCCTACAGAGGCTGGTTCCGCCCCTGAGCCTGCTGCCTCCGACTCCTTGGCTGGCGGAGTCACTTCGACTGCTGCCTCCGTGGGGGCAGAGTAGCGGCTGGAGTCGTCGCCATTGCCGCCGAAATTTTATCCGTCTCTAAGGCCTTGGGCAAGGGCGACGGCGCCTCCCCCTTGGGGGAAAGGTCGAGTAGGATAATGGGGGGAGCTGAAGCTGGAGATCTTCTCTCCGGTTGACTCCGTTCCACCTCCCCGGTATCGGCCCTTCCTGCGTCTGCCGGGACAGGTTCGTCGGCTGAGCTTGGGCTGCCTCGCCTGCATACAAGGATTCCACAGTCCTGGCCCTCTTGGCCTCGGTCTCTCCAGCGTCGGCCCCTTTAGGGCCGCCCTTCTTCAAAACTTTTGTACGCAGGGACTTCACGACTTTAGCCCCACCGGTGTCGGCCCTCCCCGCGTCGGCCTTCCCGGCACCAACCCTCTCCGTGTCGGCCCTTCTTGGAACTTTAGCAATGGCCCTCCTTTCGGCAAGGGGCGCGTTCCCTGCGGCCTTCCTTTTCCTGGTGGCCGCCTGTTTAAGCTCATGAAGTGTCGGCGCCATCCCTGCACAGGCAAAGGATAGTTTAAAAAAAAAAAAAAAAGAGAGAAAAGAAAAGAAGAAAAGAGAGGCGAGTGATCAAGTGCTCACCCCTCGCGGGAATTAAACCGGCGCGATGGAGATTCTCCTCGGCTAAGAGCATATTACACCGAGGGATGTCGGCAGTTAGAAGCTGCCCAAACGCCATTCGGTCTCATGGAAGGATGGAGGGATCCCTATTGGCGTCAATGTTGGGTATCCCCCAGCTTCCACGAACCCCACTGATGTCCGCGAAGAAAAACTTGTCCTTCCACCCTTTAACGGAAGAAGGAAGGCACAATTTCAGAATCCTATTAGACCTAGGAGTGAAGGACCACCAATCCGACTGTTTGCGAAGGGTATAAAAGCTGCGGAACAAAGAAATACTGGCCTCAATGCCTTGCAAATGGCAGAGTACCAAAAAACCTACAATGGTTCGGATGGAGTTGGGAACTAGTTGGAAAGGAGTCAAGGAGTACCGGTCTAGAAGGTTGAGAATAAAAGGATGGATTGGCAACCGGAGCCCGGCCTTAAAAAAGGCTCCGTACAAAGCAACTCTTCCGGAACGGGAAGAGGTTACCCTGTCATTGGGAGTAGGGAGGAACAGACGAAGGTTTGAAGGAAAGCTATACTTGACCCTTAGGTTTACCATGTCTTTAGCAGACATGGAGGACACAGTCCCTTCGGGGACTCCTTGGCAACCCTAGAGGGATCGGCAGCCATTGACTGGCTCCGGACGGAAATCCGCCCGTCGGCTGGACGAGTCCCGGTTAGGGGACGATTGGTTGGTTGCTGCCCCGGCGAAGAATGGTTAGAAGAAGGGGTGGACCATTGGCTGGATAGGGAGTCGGAAGTCTGAGAAGGATTGTGGGAACCCCCCCAGGAACCGGAGATGGAACAAGGAGATGAGGAAGCCATGGGAACTAACCTGGAAAACTCAAGCCGAAAAACAGAACACAGGAAACAGAGGAACACTGGCGGACTCGAAAGCGGGCAGTAGCGGAAGAAATGGGGAAGATGGGAAGATGAGGGCTATTTGTCCTCATAACACCCTCTCTAGACACCCCACAATCATCCGATTCAACCACGCGTCCGTCGTCAATTGGGAGGCGTTTCGATGGCTGCCAATGCAAAGAACCCGAAAAGACTACCGATGAAAAGGGAGGCATTAACCTTATTGCAATGATACCGCTCGCCTTTTCGTAACACTGCCCGAGGGAAATCCCCCTAATCCCAACAAAGGCGAGATAATGACGTGAAAACCGGCCGCCTAGAAGATATTGCCACCCCTTTTGCGGGTAGGTAAACGCTCACCCATCTCAGGGGTGGAGGGGCATCTGATACGGCTGGCCGTTTCGCCTGGGTAGTATTATCTTTTGTGCGGTTTTCAAAGGTAATGATGTGACAACAAAACCCAAGACCTCCAGCACCGACTACCAGCGCCGGCCTCCAGCGTCGGCACCAAAGACCAACTCCGCGTTGGCACCAAGGACCGGCACCCAGCGTTGGCCCCCAACGCCGGCCTCCAGCGTCGGCACCAAAGACCAACTCCGCGTTGGCACCAAGGACCGGCGCCCAGCGTCGGCCCCCAGCGCCGGCCTCCACCGTCGGTACCAAAGACCAACTCTGCATTGGCACCAAGGACTGGTGCCCAGCGTCGGCCTCCAGTGCCGGCCCCCAGCGTCAGCTTCCAGTGTCGGCCTCTAGTGCCGGCCCTTAGCGTCAGCTTCCAGCGCCGACTTCCAGTGCTAAGCCTTTGGCTCCGGCCTCCGGTACCAGCCCCCCGCGTCAGCCCCCAGGGTCGGCCTTCAATATCTTCCACATACACAATGACTAGTCTCATGCAACCGATCCCGTGATCTAAGGCCTACAGCCAAGCACCTCGCTCACCAAAATCACGGGCAAGTGTTAGCCTGATCGACAGTTACCGCTATAAGCGGCCCTTATCCAGCTACAGCCCAACGGCTTACCGTTCGAAGAAACATCACAACGGGGCAGATTCGACGGTTCCAACAGACCAAGGTAAACGGGATCCCCGACAGGTATAAAAAGAGGACCCGAGCTCCATGCAGGAGGAGGCTCTCTGGAACTTCCTCTAAAAAACAATTCTATCAAGAATCTTATCCCTTTTCGATGATTCACTAACTTGGGCGTCGGAGGGTCCCCGCCGGAACCACCGGTCCGGGACTTTTTGCAGGCTCCAGAAGGAAGACGGCGGCCCCTCTGCACACAGCAATCCTAGCCTGCCCGACGTTCATCGCATGTGATTTGGCCGCAACAACCGCCATTGCGGAGGAACCCACCCTTTGGTGCACTCTCTTGTTGCCATACCGGTCAGGCATATCAATGTCCATATCAAGATGAGAAGGCAAATTCAAGGGAAAACCCTAGAACGGTAAAGATTTCGAGATTGAGGTGCAGAGGGGATGGAGGATTAATCAAGAGAGGGTGTCGATAGATTTTGGCGACTGAGGCCGAGAAGGTAAAGGGAGATCAACGGGCGAGAGATCTTTAGGAGAATCCAAAAGAAGAGGATCTGAGAACCCACTGCCGACTCTCTCGAGGCTGCCGGGTCGGCCGTCAATGATCGACCTAGTGCCGGCCGGCGGCAGCAGCCCTCTTTTTTTCTTTCTTTCTTTCTTTCCCTCTCTTCTTCTTCTTCCTCCTCCACTCCTACCTGAGTGGCAGCATGACCGGACTCCTCCAGTCAGCTGAACCCAATTAGACGTCACATGGATACCGATGGAGGCTGCCGCCCATAGCCCAGGTTCGGCGAGCCGGTGGGCACGCCATCGGGCCCGAGCCAAACGCACCGTAACAGGGAAGGGCCATCTGACGGCCCTCTCCCACGTGCTATCATCCCTTGACAGTACTGCCCTCTCACCCTCTATCTCCCTCTTAGATCAATCATTAAATTTAAAAAAAAAAAAGGGTGAAATATTACTTGCGGTTGGATCAGCCTAGTACGGAGACAGCAAACGAAACCCTAATCCCACGTGGTGGAGTCTCCACAAATGGAACCCTACTCCAGCATGGTGGTGGAGTCTCCACAACCCTAATCCCACGTGGTAGTGGAGTCTCTACAAACGGAACCTTAATCCAACATCGAAGGAAACGAATCCTACAAGGGAACAAAACCGTGGGTGCCCTGCCCTACGTTTTGAAAAACAAAATATGGCGGACAATCCTCAAAATATGATAATGCGTGAGCGATCTCATCAAGCCTCCCTCGACAGCATACAATGCGCGATAGTGCTCTATATGACAGTTCAACTCATGTAATAAATCCCTCCTGACACGTGGCCAATCTTCCTCTCCGAAGCCAAGTAAGTCAGCAATTGCTCGAATCCACAGTTGCCATCAGCTTTGACATCCTTGATGTGCTGGATGAATGGCCTCAACCCGTCTGGAAGTTGATTATATAGATCATATGTGACCTTATGTGACCGGATTCGCATTGACGAGATTAACGCTTACAGACCGGCATGCCTAGGGATGGCCTGGCAATGCCTTGAATGATATGAATTATATACAGAATGAATAACGATAAGCTATATTAAAGCCAAAAGACATTCGTTAAAAATATGCTTCTTACCTTCTTCTTCGCTCTCTTTTGCATCTGCATCCTTGGGATCCCTAATAATTCGCTGCGAACCAAGTGAATAACTATCCTGTCCAGATAGAACCAACTCAAATGCGGAAGGGTCACGGCGAGTAGAAGTATCAACCTCCAATGAAGCCCGCCCATATGTATCGATCTTTCTTTTCGCAGGTTCTTCAAAAGATGTACTATCAGGACTTGCAATCTCTCTTAATTTCTTTAACATTGCAATTGAGATGCCCCATCTAACTGCTCGAATTCTCGGCAATTATATTCAACTCTGGTTTACAGGTCAACTTCACACTTTGCACATTTTTAGCAGGCTGCATATCAAGTTTCGTCCAATGAGGATCTATGCAGTCGAGGGGAATAGGCTGACCTTTCATCCTATACCGCAAAATCTCATGAGCACATGGTAAGCCATGTGTGCGTCGAATAGCACACCCACAAGCTGATTCATGAATCTCAGCTGAATTGGCCCGATTCGATTGGGCAAGGATATGATTTAATGCACATATAGATATGAATCCTCGCAGTTCTTTGAATTCAGCAGGCTTAAAGTTGTGTTGCACGACCGTCAAACTCTTCTCGAATGAGGCTTTAATGTCGCTGTGCTGTAGCTCAATCAAACTATTTATTTTTGTCCAAGAAGACTCGAAAGTACCTTGGCTTGAACCAAGCTGTCTTTTAAGCCTTGCATGTGCACTTTCAGCCCTAGTAAAGTAAGAAAATTAGATCAAAGTTAGATATCAAAGACACATACTGAATTTTAAATTGCTAAAAGCAATCAATTTCTTGTGATACCTATTTGTTGTCACATTCCCGTAGTGCCAAAATGCATCCGTCCATGCCATGATAAATCTTTCCTTGTATTTGCTCAACCAAGTATCTGATACATACCATAAAGCATCTTGATAGGTATTGAAACTCTCTCTAGAGTGCACTCCGATGATCATTATACTTGTCTTATGTGGCTGACAACACCAGTATATTCCAACTCATTATGAACTAATCTTATTTCTCCTTTGTTTTAAATAATCTTTTGCACTGGGCAAAATCTGATGTGTGTCGTAGCGCAACGATTAAAACACCTTAATTTTACTATTAGAATAGCGAGAGTAAGGGATCGATTCCACAGGGATTTTAGCGATTATCTTGAAATAAATTTATAAATTTAACTAAATAGATAATTATTAGTGCAAAATAATCAAGATATGGTCTATCTTATAAGAGCATGGCCCGTACCCGTAGATCATGGCTCGTCTCTTTTAAGAATAGATCAGTCTAAATTACTTTTACTTAAAAATAATTTAATAAAATATAAACATGAATAGAAACTTTATTTCATATAAACTAAAAAGTCATGACATTAAGAAGGCAATAAGAAAGAAATAAATTCTCTCTATGCCAAACCAAAGATGGGATGAAGTCTTTGTTCCTCCTTTGCATGCGCCTCCCGAATCGCGAACAGATCAGCCTCAACAGATGTTGGAAACAGGGCAGTGGAACTCCTCCAAAGCCACGGAACAGCGTCTCTCCAAGCCACAGAACGATCGTCTCCTGCTTCAAACGAAGCATTTTCCCAAACCACGGATCCCTCTGCTGCTATTTATAAAAGCCCAGATGCAATGAACGTGGCCCAGACGCTGCCAAAATAGAGGACGCGGATGGATCGGAGAAAATCCCGGATAAATCGTAAATAAAATTCAAATTCCTTCAAGATGAATTTAATTCATTCAATTTGATAACTTCCTATCTAATTTATTCCTTAATTGGTGGAGGAAATGGTTAGAATTAATTAAGAGAAGAATCGGATGAAATAAGGAAGAAACGCTGAGAAAGGTTTGCCGACTTTGCTTTAAAATGCGTGCTAAATGGATAAATCAATGAAAAATTAATTCCAGGCTCATCTTAAATCCGATTTGAGTGTCATTTGCGTCATTAAATTTTTAAAATCAAGATCTTTAAATTGATAAGATTTTATCTAAAATATTATAGAAAATATTAAAATATTAAATAATAAAGGTACGTTAAATTATTAATTAATAGGTTTAGTGATAATTATTTATACGTTTATCACTCCCCCCAACTTGAATCTTACTTGTCCTCGAGCAAATAAGAAGTTTAGAAATATGTACCAAGCTATAGTTATCTTACAGTTCTTTTTAAAAATTTCTGGTTAGATTATAAGGGAGGCACTTCATTGGATTATTAAGTTTACCCAATTAGTGATAAAGTGTAGTCCATAAGAATTTATAGAAGTCTTTCTTCACCAACTTTTCACTTTTCTAATTAAGTCTTCTAACTTAATTTAGGTTGGGTGTAATGTCTTTTGTAATTTGGTTCCCTTATGTAAAGTCAGTGCAATGTCCTAACCCCTTGCTTTCTAATTAACCCTTGTAGCGAGCTTTAGGCCAATGGCTCCCAAACCAATTGGTTTTAGGGCATTAGGTGTAAAACACCCCTCGGACTTACTTACTCGAGTCAAAAAGGCTTTAGGATAGGACTGACTCTACTTAGGTTCTTTTACATTCTCACCTTTTTACGCGAACAACATCACTTTCTTAGGTGACGGGGCCCGGTTACTCAGTGAAAAATGCTAAGAACCTAATCTATTAACTTTAAGAGAGATTTTTTTTCTTTTTTTTTTTCTTTTTTTTTTTTTTTGAATAACATTTTCACCCATACCCTTATTAAGTAGATTGTACTATTAAGATTAGTGGTCAGAAGGGTCTGAAATTTATTCTAAAAATTTTTCTGGGCTAAACCCTACCTTTTATTATGTTTACTTAATAATTTATTCCTCAGTATCTCAAAAATAATCTAACCATTAATTCATTAATAGACTGCTTGATTAACTTCAAATCAAGACAGAATTTGGTACACATCTGATTATAGTTTTACTCAAGGATTTATTCTTTTTCCTCCCCTCCAACTTAATTTCCATTGTCCCTAATGGAAGAAAAATTAATTAATTGCAAGGAAAGATACTACCTGTAGAGTATTTGAAGGTTGGAAGTTTCATTGTTGCCATCTTCTTTCAATCTGCCTCTGTTGCTCTTCTCTGGTCATACTAAAAGAACAGAAAGTTAAAAATAACTAATAAACTGGGTTGCCTCCCAAGAGCGCTAAGTTTAAAGTCTTCAGTCAGACTGTGCTACTTATTATGATAATGTTGGGTTCACAAGATCAATTGATTCAACAGCTTCTCCATCATTAATTTCTTCTATATATGGTTTCAAACGTTGGCCATTTACTTTGAATGTATTTCCCTGCTTGGGATCTTTAAGCTCTACAGCTCCATGGGAAATACTTGAGTTACTATAAAAGGTCCATTCCATCGTGAACGAAGTTTTCCAGGGAAAAGGTGTAATCTTGAATTGTAAAGCCATACTTTTTGATTTGGTTCAAAAATTTTTCTACTAATAAATTTGTCATGATATGCTTTGGTTCGTTCTTTATAAATTTTTGAGCTCTCATATGCCTCATTTCGTAGCTCTTCTAACTCATTCAATTGGAGTTTTCTATTGACACCTGCATTTTTCATATCATAATTAAATTGCTTGATGGCCCAAAATGCACGGTGTTCTAATTCTACAGGTAAATGACAGGCTTTTCCAAATACGAGCCTGTAAGGAGACATTCCTATGGGAGTTTTAAATGCAGTACGATAAGCCCATAATGCATCATCCAAACGTTCTGACCAATCTTTCCTATCAGGTCTCACCGTTTTTTCAAGGATATTTTAATTTCTCTATTTGATATTTCAACTTGGCCACTAGTTTGGGGATGATAAGGTGTAGCTACCTTATGAGTAATTCCATATTTGTTCATTAATCCTTCAAAGTGTCTATTCGTGAAATGTGTACCCCCATCACTAATTATAGCCCTTGGGCATCCAAAACGACTAAGGATATTATGCTGAATAAACTTGATTACAACTTTATGGTCATTGGTTCGAGTTGCCCTGGCTTCAATCCATTTTTTAACATAAATGTCCTACCACATGAAGCATCAACCATCTGCCGATGCTTTTCTTATAATCCATCATAAAAGCACTGAACTAGTTGCCATTTGGGTATAGCAGGATGTGGATATTTTCTAATCAGTTCTTTGAATCTCTCCCATGTCTCATGGAACATTTCTCCATATATCTGGAAAAAACTTGTTATGGCTTTTCTAATTTGATTCGTTTTTCCTATAGGAAAGTATTTCTTAAGAAACTCTTTCTGAAGATGATCCCAAGTTGAAATTATAACAGTGTCTAGTGAATTTAACCAATACTTGGCTTTATCTTTTAGGGAAAAAGGGAATAACTTAAGCCTAAGTGCATCATCGGAGAAATTTTGAATCTTGACAGTTGAGCAAATTTCTAAGAATCATCTAAGTGTTTGTAAGGATCCTCATTTGTAAGTCCATAGAAAGATGGTAACATTTGGATTACACTTGACTTAATTTCATATTGGACAACCTCTACTGGAGGCACTTGAATGCAGGGAGAATAGGTATACCTTGAAGGAGTGAAATACTCTTTTAACTGTTGTGGTTGATTATTTTCATTATTAGGATCCATAATTCTGAGTCTGTTTATTCTAATAGTTCTTTTTATCTCTGGATCTAAGGGTATAAGGTTAGGTTGCAATGATCGGCGACCAAGCATACACCCTAACAATGACTCTAAAGCAAACAGTAATTCAGTTTTATTATTATTATTTTTTAATAGAAGAAAAAGAGGAAAATTCTAAAGAAATACCCTAAAAATTTCTAGAACTACGAGGAATGAATAATTTAATTAGGGTTAATAATTCTTAGCAATCAAGTTAGCAAAGATTAGACTCTCTATTCTAGGTTTACCCTAGATCTAGACAGCTCGAGTTTATTAGGGACTGACGTCTAATTAATTTTAAAGTTAAAGGTTTGGGTTAATGTAGAATGAAGGATGTGGTTTGTGGGCCAAGGAAGGGTGATGAAATCCTCACCTTATCTTGATTAAGGGTTTGTGTCCTTAAAGTTAATTATGAAAATGCTATGCAATAATCAGATGTCCAGCTCTTAAAATTATCAAACAAAAGTAATCTAATTACTTTTTTTTTTAGATTTTTATGATTAGGTTTCTAATTTCCTAATAAATTATGAGATGTCAATGGAAGAATTTTGAGTTTTGCAGAAAATAAATCTACCTAAGTCAATCTAAGCATAGAAATAAAATAATTATTTTGTTTATATATTTTATTTTTATTTTTATATTTTTTTTAAAATTAATTATGTTTTATGGAAAGTGTCTTAGGGTTTCTCTTTTAGTTTTTTTTTAAGGTAATTTAATTAAAAGAAATTTTGATTAGGTTAAAAGTGGATTTGTGGCAAAAAGGAAAGTAATAATTTTTTTATTTTTTTGTTAAAAAGAAAATATGCAATTCTAACAATTAAGGAAATAAAATAAAGAGACGATAACTATTCAAAATTAAGAGAAAATTAATCTAATTTTTTTATATTTTTATATTTTTTAATTTTTATAATTTTTTTTTTGAAATAACACACTTAAGTCCTCGGCAACGGCGCCAAAAATCTGATGCGTGTCGTAGTGCAATGATTAAAACACCTTAATTTCACTATTAGAATAACGAGAGTAAGGGATCGATTCCACAAGGACTTTAGCGATTATCTTGAAATAAATTTATAAATTTAACTAAATAGATAATTATTAGTGCAAAATAATCAAGATATGGTCTATCTTATAAGAGCACGGCTCGTACCCATAGATCACGGCCCGTTTCTTTTAAGAATAGATCAGTCTAAATTACTTTCACTTAAATATAATTTAATAAAATCTAAACATGAATAGAAACTTTATTTTATATAAACTAAAAAGTCATGACATTAAGAAGGCAATAAGAAAGCAATAATTCTCTCTATGCCAAACCAAAGATGGGATGAAGTCTTTGTTCCTCCTCTGCATGCGCCTCCAGAATTGCGAACAGATCAGCCTCCACAGATGTTGGAAACAGGGCAGTGGAACTCCTCCAAAGCCACGGAACAAGGTCTCTCCAAGCCACGGAACGATCATCTCCTGCTTCAAACGAAGCTTTTCCCAAACCACAGATCCCTCTGCTGCTATTTATAAAAGCCCAGATGCAATGAACGCAGCCCAGACACTGCCAAAACAGAGGACGCGGACGGATCAGAGAAAATCCCGGATAAATCGTGAATAAAATTCAAATTCCTTCAAGATGAATTTAATTCATTTAATTTGATAACTTCCTATGTAATTTATTCCTTAATTGATATAGGAATGGTTAGAATTAATCAAGAAAAGAATCGGATGAAAATAATGAAGAAACGCTGAGAAGACGATGAAGTCGGCACTAGGTTTGCCGACTTCGCTTTAAAATGCGTGCTAAAACGGATAAATCAATGAAAAATCAATTTCATGCTCATCTTAAATCCAATTTGGGTGTCGTTTGGGTCATTAAATTCCTAAAATCGAGGTCTTTCAATTGATAAGGTTTTATCTAAATATTATATAAAATATTAAAATATTAAATAATAATAGGTACGTTAAATTATTAATTAATAGGTTTAGTGATAATTATTTATGCGTTTATCACCATCCACATAATAAATGTGCAGCTGTAGAAAATACCCTCTTAATTGCATTCAATAGAGCCAAGTCGACTATCAGCTCAAGCAAAACTTCAGCATCCATGACACTGCGCAATCTCTCTAATACCCATGTATAGTTATTGTTGACCCTATATTGATTTTGATGTCTACAAAATAATTAAGCAATGATTAATTCTATTTATCAAGCTTATTGCAGAAAAGTTCAGATGCTCTACAAGTAAGTATCTTCATGCAAAATTTTATGTGAGTATATATCCATTTTATTTTGCCACCAGATTGATATCAAATGAACATCCTTTTGCCCTGGCCATTCTTTTTGGCTTGGGAGTTAGCTATTTAGCTAGCTTGCTCTTTCATTTAGCTAGCTAGTATAACAATTAGCTAACTACCAAACTATGTCTGTGACTTGGCCAAACGATTGATTTTTTGGGCTAGCTGGTTAGCTAGCTTGTTGCTTCGTTAGCTAGCTGGAGTTCCATTTTAGCTAGCTGAGGTGCCTGTTACAATTGCTAGCCGAGCCGTGTCATTTTTGAGCTAGCTAGCTTGCTCCTTCTTTGGCTAGCTACATTTCCTTGTTAGCTAGCTTGGCCTCTCTATGAGTTAGCTGGATTTCATTTTAGTTAACTATGGATTTGAACACCTCTGTGCCAGCCGATTGCTTTGGGTATCAGTTAGCTAATTAGGTAACTTGACTTCCCTGATAGCTAGCGATTTTCCCTTTAGTTAACTATCATTCCTTGTTAACTTGTCTTGGCCGAGCGCCCCTCTTTTTCAGCTGACTGTGAGCTAACTGATGCTTCTCTTAGCTAGCTAGCATCCCCTGTTAGTTGACTGCTTCATTTTGGAGCTAACTAGTTTCTTTCTTAGCTAACTGTTATCTTTTCATAGGAAATCCAAGCCGAGCGCCATTCAATCTCAGTTAGCTGGAGAGTTAGCTGACCTTTGGTTTAGTTAACTGGAAAGCTAGCTCCTCACTGGGCATATGGCTACCTCTTTTCATTAGTTAACTGACGAGCTAACTCTCCTCGATGGTTGCTTTATTGCCTTTTGAGCTTAGTTAGCTGGGAAGTTAACTACCAGTTGCTTAGTTAGCTGAATAGCTAACTTATCACTCTCTGACATCTCTGTTTCTCCTGGACGACCATGAGCCATTCAAATTCAGTTAGCTGAAGAGCTAACTATATGTTGGCTTAGTTAGATAAGTAGCTAACTGATGGGATTTAACTTTTTCTCCTAAGCCGCATGGATTGCTTGCTAGTTAGCTGAGAAGCTAACTAATCATTGCTTTAGCTAGCCAAGGAGCTAGCTCCTCCTCTCCTGAGCCTTTTTACCTTTGACGTGTGATCACTTTGAAGCTAGCTTGTGAGCTAGCTAAGGACTCCTCCTCCTCAGATGGCTGGCTGTCTTCATCTCTCTCAGCTGCCTGGAATTTATTCCAGTTAGCTACGTTTCTGGTCATTTTGGGCGTGCTCCTCTCTCTCTACTTTATTTTGATTGCTATTTTTAGCTAGACTAACTTTTGATTTTTGAATTATGACAGAATTCTTCCTTCCTCAAATGGATTCATGCATTCAATGCTTAAGAAAAATAATCTCAACGGTTATCTTTTCTTCCCATTTTTATTTTCATTTGTTTCAATTGTCTCTAACAGATCTTTTTGCTGTTGGATTGTTATATATAGCTAAGATTAGAAGCAAATAGGATAGATTTTTGAAAAAGAGAAATACAAGAGGGATATCCAAGAAAGAAAGCTTGTATTGTGTATTTTTGGAGTGGTTGAAAGCTAGTTGTTGTGCATTGAAGATCATTCATTGCTAAAAAGTCGTCCAGATCTTTTAAAGCCTTCAAGAAAATCAAGATTCAAGCCACCTCGACATTGTTCATTTATTGCTAAAGATTTGCTACAAATTTGTAAAGTATTCTCTGAATATTTGCTTATTATAGGAGCTACTTATCATCATTTACTTTGAATCTTTTGTAAAAGGGTTAGTGTTAACCCTTTGGTTCTTGTTGGCTTCCTTGTGCCGTTAAACAAGAGGACTAGCCTGGTAAGGCTAGGGGTTGGCTTCCTTGTGCCATTAAACAAGAGGACTAGCCAGGAAAGGCTAGGGGTTTTGGCTGCCTTGTGCCTTGTAAAATAAGAGGGCTAGCCGGGGAAGGCTAGAGGTTGTAATCGTTGTGATACGATTAGTAGAATTTTCAAAGGTTTTGGGGAGTGGATGTAGTGCTGAGTTTGGCACCGAACCACTATAAAATCTCTTGTGTTTGTAGTTGTTTGATTCTCTTATTACTATATTGTGCACTTCACTACACCACTGCAAATCATGTTTAATTAGGGTTAAAGCACATACCTGCATAGTAATTAATTTTTAATAACCCAATTCACCCTCCTGTTGGGTTGCTACATCTGGGCAACAAGTGGTATCAGAGCAGTGTGCTCTTGATTTCTAGCTTTGATTAGCTTGAGCCAAAGATCAGTAGTAATCCAAATGGGATCTATGTTGATTGAAGGACGGTCAACTAATAGACCACCTTTGTTCAATGGAACAAATTACACATATTGAAAAGCACAAATGAAAATCTTTATTCAAGCACTAGATTATGATTTATGGGGAATCATAATTAATGGACCACACACACCCATTATTATGATTGATAATATTAATATTGCAAAACCTGAATCCGAATGGGATGAGCAAGATAAGAAACTAGCTCAATTAAATGCTAAAGCTATGAATGTTCTTTATTGCTTTCTTGATGCAAATGAGTTTAATCGCATATCTACTTGCATGTCGGCTAAAGAAATTTGGGATAGACTTGAAGTCACCCATGAGGGTACAAATCAAGTCAAAGAATCTAAAATAAATATGCTTGTTCATAAGTATGAATTATTTAAAATGGATTCTGCTAAGAATATTACTAATATGTTTACAAGATTTACTGATATTATTAATGGACTGAAAAGTCTTGGAAAATCTTATGCTAACAGTGATCTTGTTAGAAAAATCTTAAGATCTTTACCTAGGTCATGGGAAGCCAAAGTTACTGCTATACAAGAAGCAAAAGATCTCAACACTTTATCACTTGAAGAATTAGTCAGTTCTTTAATGACTCATAAGCTTCAGCAATGACAACATATTGATGAAGATGAATCAAAGAAGAAAAGAACTATGGCATTAAAAAGTGCAACTCAAGATGATGAAAGTGAGGAAACCACAAGTGACAGTGAGAAAGATGATGAAATGGCACTTATCTCAAGGAAATTCAAAAAGTTCATAAAAAGAAAGAAGTTTGGAAAAAGAAAACATTTTATCAAGGGAGACCATAGCAAAGATAAGGAAAAGAGTGAACCTCCTACATGCTATGAGTGCAAAAAAGCCTAGACATATCAGACCAGAATGTCCACTATTAAAGAAAGGATCTAAAAGAGTAAAGAAGAAAGCAATGATGGCTACATGGAGCGACAACGAAGCTACAAGTTCAGAAGAAGAAGAGAAAACTGAAATTGCAAATATTTATTTCATGGCTGATAATGATGAGGTAAGCCCTAGCTTTCTAGATGACTTTACTTTTGATGAATTACATGGTGTATTTTATGAACTTGTTGATGATTTTGCAAACTTAAGTTCAAAGAACAAAAATTTGAAAAATGAAATCAAAAATCTTATTCTTGAAAAGGAAAGAATTTCAAAAGAGAATGAATCATTGTTAAAGGAAAACCAAGATTTGAAAAATGAAGTAAATAAGTTAAAACCAATTGTTGATAGATTTACTTTAAGCTCTGAAAAATTAGAGATAATCTTGAATAGTCAAAGAGTTGTTTACAATAGAGCTGGTCTTGGATATAATCCTTTTGAAAGATAAAATTTTTTGAAAAATATCTATGTGCATGGTAATGACTCAACTAAAATTACATGTTTTAAATGTGAAAAATTAGGACATAAAGCTTATACTTGTCACACACACAAGGTGAGAAAATATGGGTTCCAAAAGGAACTATCTTGACTAACCCCAAAGGACCCAAGAAAGCTTGGGTACCTAAAAACAAAATTTGAAATTGTGTATGCATGTGTGTCTTGCAACCCGAGCAATTAAAAGACAATAGTACTTGGATAGCGGGTGCTCAAGACACATGACCGGTGATGAATCGCAATTCATCACTTTGGAGGCAAAAGATGGAGGTGTTGTTACTTTTGGTGATAATGGCCAAGAAAAAATAATAGGCATTGAAAAAATAGGTATCACACCTCATGCTTATATTGATAATGTCTTACTTGTGAAATGACTGAAATATAATTTACTTAGTATTAGTCAATTATGTGACAAAAAATTAATGTTACATTTGAATCATCTTTATGCATTGTTAAAAATCCTGTAAATGAAAATATGAAATTTATTGATCAAAGGCATGAAAATGTGTACATTGTTAATTTAAATAATTTGCATGATAAAAATATTAATTTTCTAGTTGCTACAAACAATAAAACTGATAATAGTTGGTTATGGCATCGTAGGCTAGCTCATGCAAGCATGGATTTATTATCTAAATTAATTAAGAAGGATTTAGTACATAGTTTTTCAAAACTTATTTTTGAAAAAGATAAGATTTGTAATGCTTGTCAATTTGGAAAACAAACCCGAGTATCTTTTAAATCAAAGAATTTAGTTTCAACCACTAGACCTTTAGAACTCTTGCATATGGATTTATTCGATCCTACAAGAACAACTAGTTTAGGAGGAAAAAGATATGGTTTTGTTATTATTGATGATTTTTCTCATTTTACATGGATTTTATTTTTGACTAGTAAAGATGAAGCATTTCCAGCATTTCAAAAATTATTTAAGAGAATTACAAATGAAAAGAATTCTTCTGTTTTATCAATTTGAAGTGATCATGGAAAAGATTTTGAAAATAAATCTTTTGAAGATTTTTGTAATGAAAATAGAATTGAACACAATTTTTTTACACCAATAACACCACAACAAAATGGAGTAGTAGAAAGAAAGAATAAAACCTTAGAAGAAATGGCCCGTACCATGTTGTGTGAGAGCAATCTCCCAAAATATTTTTGGGCAGAAGCTATCAACACTGCATGCTATGTTTTAAAACGTGCATTGATTAGACCTGTTTTGAAAAAGACTCCATTTGAGCTTTGGAAAGGAAGAAAACCTAATATAAGTTATTTTCATATTTTTGGATGCCAATGTTTTGTATTAAATAATGAAAAATTAAATCTTGATAAATTTGATGCTAAATCTGATGAAGGAATTTTTCTCGGTTATTCTTTGCATAGTAAAGCTTTTAGAGTATTTAACAAAAAGACTCTAGTAGTTGAAGAATCAATTCATGTTATCTTTGATGAATCTAATGATCTTCCATTAAGGAAGAGAAAAGGAATGAATGATGCAGATGAAATTGAAGATCAACTCAAGGGCATCACACTGAAGGACAAAAATGACTCAGATATACAAGAGGTAAATGAAGAAGGGAACGCTGACCTACCTAAAGCCTCATAAGGTAATGATGAATTAGAAAGAGGATGGAGGTACGTTCTCAGTCACCCTAAAGATCAAATTATAGGTGATCCATCTCATGGAGTTCGAACTAGATCATCATTTAGAGATGCTTATAATAACTTAGCATTCGTATCTAAAATTGAACCTAAATGTTATGATGATGCTAAAAATGATGTTGATTGGATTAATACCATGCATGAGGAACTTCACCAGTTTGAAAGAAATAATGTATGGACTCTTACTGAAAGACCTAATGATCATCAAATTATTGAAACTAAATGGGTTTTTATAAACAAATTGGATGAACATGGTAATATAATTAGAAATAAAGAAAGATTAGTAGCTAATGGTTATAATCAAGAAGAGGGAATTGATTTTGATGAGACTTATGCCCCTGTTGCTAGATTAGAAGCTATTAGATTTCTTCTTGCTTATGCCTGCTTTATGAATTTTAAACTATATCAAATGGATGTTAAAAGTGCTTTCTTGAATGGATACATTGCTGAACAAGTTTTTGTGGAACAGCCACCTGGATTTGAAAATCACTTGTTTCCAAACCACGTTTATAAATTGAACAAAGCTTTATATGGTTTAAAACAAGCACCCCAGGCTTGGTACGAAAGATTAAGCAAATTCTTGATCAGTAATGACTTTATTCGAGAAAATGTGGATACAACTTTATTCATTAAAAGACAAGATAAAGAAATCTTAATTATTCAAATCAATGTTGATGATATCATATTTGGTGCTACTAATGATTCTTTGTGCAAGGACTTTGCTAAGCTTATTCAGGGAGAGTTCGAGATGAGTATTGTTGATCCATTTACTGATTTTGATGATTAATAAAGGAATTGAGTATATTTGTTTGATTACTAATGGATTTTATAAGTGTTTCAGGACTTAAATTTATTTGATCAATTTAAAGGAATTAAGAAATGAATTTTGAATCAAATACAAATCAGAGATTTCAAAGTTTCAGAGCTTGGAGTCGACACCTAGAAAGTCTGGAGCCGACCCCATGGCCAATTCAATTTTAATCTGATTTCTGATACAATATGGAGCCGACACCTAGAGTTTCGAAGCCGACACCTAGAGTTTCGGAGTCGACACTTATAGTGTCTGGAGCCGACTCCGATGCGGGAATAGAACGTTGATTTTTTGAGCATTCTGGAGTCGACACCTATAGTTTTCGGGAGCCGACACCTGACGATGGCGAGCCGACACTTACTTTATCGAAGCCGACTCCTCAACGAACTCGGAAATTTTTATTTTGGTAAAACGATCTGGAGCTGACACCTAAAAAGTTGGAGCCGACTCCAACCTGACTGGGATGGAAATTTAAAATGCTAGATCAGCTCTAACGGTAATATTTCCATTTTACCTAATTTCTAACGGATATATTTTGTTTCTAGGTACACTCCAACGGCTAGTTTCATCCAAAAAACAGATTGAAGAAAATCTATAAAAAGGGGGAAAAACACCCGTTTAAAAAAAGAGAAAAAAAAGAGACGAAAAATTAGAAAATATTTCAAATCAAAATCCGAGAAACCCTGAGCCTGAAATCCAAGAAAAAATCCTTCAAACTCAAATCCTTCCACTCTAAAAAGCTCAAAGAGGAATCCAAGGCGCCCCAAATCAAAAATTAGTGGATTTCCCAAATTGAAGAAAAAGCTCCGTTTCTTCCATTTCCAATCTTCTCAACTGCAACAACTGTGAGGGATTAAAGCTGAGGCTTGATTCATCATTCCAAAGGGAGAAGAAGAGAAGAGGAAAAGAAGAAAAGAAGAAAAGAAGAAAAGCTCAAAGCCAAACAACTTCAAATCAGGCTTTTCTAAACTTGTTTTATTATTCTTGAATATTTGCTCATTGAGGAGCTGTGTATCTTTGAAAAACGATACTCTTCTTATTTGTGCCTAGTTTAATCAAGTGGATTGAACTAGTGGAGGTTGTTAACCTCGGGTCAAGCTAGAATAGCTTGAGTTTAGGGTTGTGTGCTGGTGAGCCCGAAAAACCAGCTGGGTTCGTTGTGATCCCGGGTAAAACAACAAGTTTGGGTTGTGAGCTTATAAAACAACTCGACTGTAATCGAGGAGATTATAGTGTGGACCCAAGTGGATCTTGGGAGTGGACGTAGGTGTTGGATACACCGAACCACTATAAAATCTTTGTGTTTGCCGTGCTTCTATTATCTCTATCTCTATCTCTATCTCATTGATTGTGCTTTATATTTGCATTGCATTTACTTTCATTCATTTTAAGCAAACAATTTTTTAAAAGGGGATAAATTTTTAAAGAACACAATTCACCCCCCCCCCTCTTGGGCTGTCATCTGGGCCAACAATTGGTATCAGAGCAAGTGCTCATTAGATTTTGATCACACGATCAAGAGCTAAAGATCCAAATGGCAGCTCATGTTGGATCATTTGCCGAAGGTCATTCTACGAATAGACCTCCCCCATTTAATGGTTCCAACTATTCATATTGGAAAGCAAGAATGAGGATATTCATTCAAGCTTCTGATTATGAATTATGGGGTGTTATAACTAATGGACCTAGTACACCCATACATATTGTTGATGGCACTATTGTTCCTAAACCCGAAAGGGATTGGAATTATAATGATAGAAAAATGGCACAGCTCAATGCTAAGGCCATGAATGTCTTGTATTGCTCTTTAGATGCTAATGAATTTAATAGAATCTCCACATGTAATTCCGCAAAGGAGATTTGGGATAGATTAGAGGTTACCCATGAGGGTACCAATCAAGTTAAAGAATCTAAGATCAACATTCTAGTGCACAAATATGAATTATTTAGCATGGAGCAAACTGAAACTATAGCATGCATGTACACTAGATTTACTGATATAGTGAATGGTTTGAAAAGTTTAGGCAAAACATATTCTAACTCTGAACTTGTTCGTAAAATTCTCAGGTCACTTCCAAGAACGTGGGAAGCGAAGGTGACAGCAATCCAAGAAGCAAAGGACCTCAATATCTTACCCTTAGAGGAGCTTTTAGGATCCCTAATGACCCATGAATTGATCATGAAGCAGCACATAGAAGAGGATGTGAAAAAGAAAAAGATCATAGCTCTTAAGGCTGCTGAAAGTGAGGAGAGCTGTAGTGAAAATGATGATGATAATGATGATACAGCACTTCTAGCAAGAAAATTCAAAAGATTCATGAGGAGAAAGAAACCCTTCCATAAAAAGAAATTTGGAACTAAGATGGAAGGAGAAAAAGAAAAAGATAAGGACAAGGACAAAGAGAAAGAGCCCTTGATTTGCTATGAATGTAAGAAATCGGGGCATTATAGATATGATTGTCCTCAACTGAAAAAGACCTTTAGGAAGAAGAAGAAAGCCTATATTGCAACCTGGAGTGATAGTGATGAATCATCTTTAGAGGAAGATCAAAAGGAAGTTACAAACATTTGCTTTATGGCAAACGACGACAATGAGGTAAGTTCCAAAAATCCTTGTGATGACTTTGCTTTTGATGAACTGTTTGATGCTTTTAATGAACTTGTTGGTGATTTCAAAATTTTGAAAAAGAAATATAAGTTTTTGAAAAATGAAAATTTAACTTTCATTAAAGAAAAGGAAAATCTTAATAATGAAACTAAAGTGCTGAAATCTGAAAATGAAAATCTATTAAAAGAAAAAAATTAATTTCCAATGAAAATGACAAACTAAAGAAGGAAGTAGATAAATATAAAAATATTTTTGATAAATTCACTTATAGTTATGAAAAACTTAATTTATTGTTAAGTAATCAAAGAGCTATATATGATAAGGCTGGCTTAGGTTATAGACCTAACTTAAAGCAAAAATTTATCAAAAACTTTTTTAAAAAGGAACAAAACAATGATAATGTTACATGTCATTACTGTAACAAGAAGGGACACAAAGTTTTTGAATGCAATTTTAAGAAAATTGATAAGAAGTTAAATAATAAGGAAAGAAGATATGGGTTCCCAAAGGAACAGTCTTTTATGCTACTAACCATGAAGGACCCAAGAAGGCTTGGGTACCTAAATATAAAACTTAATTATTTTTGCAGGAGTGTCTTGCGGCCAAAAGATCAAAGAGAAAGTGGTATCTCGATAGCGGCTGCTCAAGGCACATGACGGGTGACAAGGATCAATTCATCACCCTTGAAAGCAAAAGAGGAGGAGTAGTTACATTTAGTGATAACGGCAAAGGCCAAATCTTGGGGTTTGGTAACATTCAAATAACTCCCTCCACATATATTGAAAATGTCTTATATGTTAATGGTTTAAAACATAATTTAATTAGCATTAGTCAATTATGTGATAAAAATTTTAAAGTATCATTTGAATCTTCTTTATGCACAGTTTCTAATCCCATTGATAATAGCATTGTATTTATTGGAAATAGAAATGACAATGTATACCTGATTGATTTAGATAATTTGTCTACTAGTAATCATTGCTTAGTTGCTAATAATGCTAATATAAATGAGATTGGTTGGCTGTGGCATCATAGATTAGGTCATGCAAGCACACACCTTATTTCAAAATTAATTAGAATGGATTTAGTAAAAGGACTTCCACAACTAGATTTTGAAAATAATAAAATCTGTGATGCATGTCAATTTGGATAATAAACTAGAAATTCTTTCAAAACTAAAAATATTGTTTCCACTTCTAGGCCTCTTGAACTACTTCACATGGATCTTTTTGGACCTACTAGAACCATAAGTCTAGGAGGAAAGAAATATGGTCTTATGATTGTAGATGATTATTCTAGATACACTTGGGTATTGTTTTTAGCTCATAAGGATGAGACCTTTCCTTTATTTCTGAAATTCTTCAAGAAGGTCACAAATGAGAAAAACAACACCATAGTGTCTCTAAGAAGTGATCATGGCACTAAATTTGAAAATCATTTATTTGAAAACTTTTCATAGAAAATGACATTCATCATAATTTTTCTGCACCTAGAACACCGCAACAAAATGAAGTAGTTGAAAGAAAAAATAGAACCTTAGAAGACATGGCCCATACCATGCTATGTGAAAGCAACCTACCAAAATACTTTTGGGCAGAAGCTATAAACACGGCATGCTACATTCTTAATCGAGCTCTAATTAGGCCAATAATTAAGAAAATACCTTATGAACTATGGAATAATAGAAAACCAAACATAAGTTATTTTCATGCATTTGGTTGTAAGTGTTTCATTCATAATAATGGCAAAGATAATCTATGAAAATTTGATGCAAAATCTGACGAAGGCATTTTCTTAGGATATTCAACATCTAGTAAAGCCTATAGAGTATTTAACAAGAGAAACTTAATTGTAGAAGAATCTATTCATGTAATCTTTGATAAATCTTTAGCATCAAGTTCTGAAAAGATTGATGATGAGGAAGATACAAACATTCTAGAAAGAGATATTAAAAAATTAAATATAGATGTATCTTCTGTTCATGAACAAGGAGCTAAAGATAATGATTCTCCTAGTATTGATGTTGTTGATGGAAATCATAATGATATAGATCTACCTAGAGATTGGAGATATGCCTATGGTCATCCAAGAGAGTTAATTATAGGTGATCCATCTAAAGGAGTAAGAACTAGATCATCAATGAGAAACATCAATAATCATCTTGCATTTGTATCTCAAATTGAACCTAAAACTATTGAAGAAGCAGAAAAAGATAATAATTGGATGTTAGCTATGCAAGAAGAATTAAATCAATTTACTAGGAATAATGTTTGGACTCTTATAGATAGACCTAAAGATCATTCTGTTATAGGATCAAAATGGGTATTTAGAAATAAATTAGATGAAAATGGCATAGTAATTAGAAACAAAGCTAGATTAGTTGCAAAAGGATATAATCAAGAAGAAGGAATTGATTTTGATGAAACTTTTGCACCTGTAGCTAGACTTGAAGCAATTAGATTATTACTTGCATTTGCATGTCATATACATATCAATTTATTTCAGACGGATGTTAAAAGTGCATTTTTAAACGGATTTATAAATGAGGAAGTGTTTGTTGAACAACCACCTGGTTTTGAGGATCATGAATTTCCAAATCATGTTTTTAAATTACACAAAGCACTATATGGTTTGAAACAGGCACCTAGAGCCTGGTATGAAAGATTAAGTAAATTTTTAATTAAAAATAATTTTGTAAGAGGAAATATTGATAAAACATTATTTTTGAAAAGAAAAGATAAAGATTTATTAGTAGTACAAATATATGTCGATGATATTGTATTCGGTGCTACTAACAACTTGTTATGCCAAGAATTTGCTAAGTTGATGCAGGATGAGTTTGAAATGAGTATGATGGGAGAACTCAACTTCTTCCTAGGACTTCAAATCAAACAAAGCAAAGAATGAATCTTCATCAATCAAGCCAAATACATAAAAGAACTGCTCAAGAAGTTTGGAATGGAGTCAATCAAGCCACTTGGAACTCCTATGAGTCCTTCGTGCAAATTGGACAAAGATGAAGATGGTAAGAAAGTAGATCAAAAACATTATAGAGGTATGATTGGATATCTTCTTTACTTAACAGCTAGTAGACCAGATATTATGTTTGCAGTATGTTTATGTGCTAGATTTCAATCTGAACCTAAAGAATCTCACTTAATTGCTGTAAAAAAAATTTTAAGATATTTAAGTGAACTAAAAATGTAGGTTTATGGTACTCTAGAGACTCAACTTTAAATTTAATTGCATACTCTGATTCTGACTATGCTGGATGTAAATTAGATAGAAAAAGCACAAGTGGTGCATGTCAATTCTTAGGATGTAACTTAATCTCTTGGTTTAGCAAAAAGCAAAATTCGGTTGCATTATCTACTGCTGAAGCAGAGTATGTTGCAGCTGGAAGTTGTTGTGCTCAAATCCTTTGATTAAGAGGCAACTTGAAGATTATGGCATAACCCTTGATAAAACTCCAATTAGATGTGATAACACGAGTGCAATACATTTAACTAAAAATCTAATTCAACATTCAAGAACAAAACACATTGAAATTAGATATCATTTCATAAGAGAACATGTAGCTAATAATAAAATCTGTCTTGAATATGTTAATACAGAGGAACTATTAGCTGATATATTTATAAAACCCTTGAGTGAAGAGATATTTTGTTATCTTAGAGGTGAATTAGGAATATGTGATCCTTTAGAGTGAGTTTGAAACCCTAAGGAATGAGAATCTAGATTTCTATAAATTTCTTGAAAATCCTCTCACAATTTTAAGGACAAATTATCTAGTCATTTGAGCTATTTGATCCTTGATATTTCAAAGATTTTTTGAAATTTTTATTGAACTCTTTTTGACGAGTTTCAGTCATTTGAATTTCAACTATTTTTTTCTGAAGCTGTCTTTGGAGTCGACACCTCAGAATGAGGAGTCGACACCTCTGACTGTGTCACTCTCGGTCCCTGACCTTGGAGCCGACACCCGTATAAGTGGAGCCGACTCCAGTTCGAGCGCTGACTGTGTAAGCAATTTGGAGTCGACACCCAACTTTGCGGGAGTCGACATCTGGGATTCCAAAATTGATTTATTAGGGCAGAGTCAACACCTCGTCATTTCATAACTTCTCAAATCCTAGCCAAACTCTTCCAAAAGTCTTCCAAAACTTCCCCACCTCAAATTCCACCCAAATCGATTCTTTCCAAAATCCAATGGCACCCAAAAGGAGGGAATCAGTGATTGGAGCGCCGGTGACCATGGGAAAGCGGTTCGTGCGTTGTCCCGTTCATGAGCCGACTCCAAGCAGTGATTCGTCCACGAATTCATACAACCCCAACACCTCTTCCACTCAGGTAGATACCTTAGCCGGGAGGGTTATCACAATAGGGAGAAAAATCGATTTTGATCTATTTGAAACCGAGGGCTTTTCTATTGGTAGACAATTAAAGGAAATGGGCTGGGATAAGCTCTGTTCTCTAGACGTTCCCACTTATCCATCCTTGGTAAAAGAATTTTATTTTAATTTGGCTAGAGGCGATGGCGGTTTAGTTAGCTCAGTAAAAAATAAGAGGATACACCTTACCTTTCAAAAGCTTGGAAACCTCCTTAGCATCCCAATTACCGGTTTAGCAGCTGACATGCACAGTGATAGGTCAGCAACTCTCTCAAGGATGTTAGAAAGGGAAGTGACAGAGTTTGAGGAGATAAGAGCTAATCAATTACCTTTGGAATTGAGATTATTACACAACATTTGCAGTAGGATCTTGTTTCTGAAGACTGGTCGGTTTGAGTATGTCTCGGAACGAGACATTGTCATTATGGATAGTGTTTTGACTAGACAGCCAATCAACCTAGCAG
The DNA here is from genome assembly GCA_900491605.1 of Calamus simplicifolius. Taxonomy (NCBI): domain Eukaryota; kingdom Viridiplantae; phylum Streptophyta; class Magnoliopsida; order Arecales; family Arecaceae; genus Calamus; species Calamus simplicifolius. The sequence goes on from UESW01004775.1 coordinate 307,462, forward strand.
CTATGATGATTTATTATATGGCGGAAACTAGAGGGAGGAGAAGATCATCCCTACCATATGGCATGGTGCTTACTATGGTTTTCAAGAGCCAAGGGGCTGTAATTCAAGAGAATGAACCATCTAAAAACCTGAGGCACACCGACTACTATAGCTTGGCAACATTGCATCGGATGGGTTTTGCTAAGGTAAATGGACAGTAGGATAGGAAAGGACACCTTGATGAGAGAACCCATGTGCTGAGAGTTTCTGAGCCTTGCGAGGCTGGACCAATAGTTAGGGTTCCTTCTTCATAGCCTAGGAGTCCCATTCCTACTCCTGCTCCTGTACCTGTACATGTTTATGATCATCCATCCACTTCTTCAGCTGGATTCTCAGACCTTCAAATGGAGCAATTAAAAAGTTTGTTTGCTGCTCAGAAGGATGAGTTTGACAGTCAATTCATGAATATAAAAGAATCACTTTATTCACTTGATGACCGGGTTACAAAAATTGAATCAACTCTCAACTCCTCTGCAGAATCTTTAAGTGGTGATTTAAAGAATATCTTTGAAGAACTTAAAGAGATTTGTGAAGATAGTGAAACTTATTCAAAGTGCAATGCCGAGCTTCAAGACAAAATCTCAACAGCTTGCACATTTGTTGATGAGAGACTTAAAGATTATGTTAAACTTCAATGTGATGGAATGAAAATATTGTAGATCATTTAACAAGAATAGTGAGGAAGAACTTTTGATGTAATGAATGTTTAAATGTAATGAATGTTTAATTTTGATTTTGATGTAATGAAGTCTATGAGTTGATGTAATGAAGGATATATTTTAATGAATGAATATTTTGATGTAATACTTGACTCTTGTTAAAATGAAATTATCTTTTGATGCAATGAAAATTATCTTTTGATGCAATGAAAATCATATTTTGATGCTTTATGAATTACTTTGTACCTTTTTGTTGATTACAAAAAAGGGGGAGAGAATTATGGTTGTATATGCACTAAGAAGTAGAAAGTTATATTATTAATTGCATTAAAGGGAGAGAAAGTTATGTTGCATTAATTATTTAATATGAAACATCAAGTTATTTAATTGTTTAATATGAAAACATTAATGAAGTCAATTGATTAATATAATATTGAGTTATTTACTGTGGATTTATAAACAAGTTGATTTGACTATGCATAAAGAAATCTTAAGTACCAAATATGTAAAGTAAGAAGAAGAATATTTTGAACTTCATAGGGGGAGCTATCTTATTCAGGGGGAGCTAACTCGTAAAGATCACTTCCTTGATAATTTTTTTTTAATTTAAGAATTCTATGCATATACTCAATGTTTTTATAATCATCAATAAGGGGGAGATTGTTGATCCATTTATTAATTTTGATGATTAATAAAGGAATTGAGTATATTTGTTTGATTACTAATGGATTTTATAAGTGTTTCAGGACTTAAATTTATTTGATCAATTTAAAGGAATTAAGAAATAAATTTTGAATCAAATACAAATCGGAGATTTCAAAGTTTCAGAGCTTGGAGTCGACACCTAGAAAGTCTGGAGCCGACCCCATGGCCAATTCAATTTTAATCTGATTTCTGATACAATCCAGAGCCGACACCTAGAGTTTCGGAGCCGACATGTTGGCCCAGATGGCAACCCAAGAAGGGGGGGGGGGTGAATTGGGTTCTTAAAAATTTAAGTCCTTTTTAACTTCAATAGATGTATTATCAATATATGCAAGAGAGATTAACTTAAAACAATATCCAAGCAAATGACAAGAGATATAAAGTGAGAGAAAATGAACACGGCAAACACAAAAGTTTTATAGTGGTTCGGTGTATCCAACACCTACATCCACTCCCAAGGATCACTTGGGTCCACTATAATCACACCGATTACAGCTGAGTTGTTTTACAAGATCACAACTCTAACTTGTTGTTTTCACCGGGATCACAACGAACCCAGCTGGTTTTACGGGCTTACCAGCACAAAACCCTACACGTTGTTTTGCGGGCTAACAACAAACCTAACTCGTTGTTTTCACGGGATCACAACGAACCCAACTCAAGCACTCCGGCTTGCAATGAGGTAAATCTACCTCCACTGATTCAATCCACTGATTGAACCAGTAACCAAGTGAAATCAAAGTATTTGTAACAGAAATGCTCCTTCTTGAGCAGATATACAAATTTAAGAATAAATAAAAACTAGGGTTAGAAACGCCTGATGGTTTTCCAGATGATTGCAGCGATGGCTTTCTCCCTTTTCTCCTTGAAAAGTTGAATCGATGCCTCAGCAAGATTCCTCAATCGTTGAAAAGCTTTGGAGAATGTGTTGCCTCTTTTTGAACTTGGGAATGGCTGAAGATTTTGCACGTTGGATTGCTTTTTGCCTTCCTCTTGAGCTTTGAGAGTTGATTAAATGATGCACACGAATCTCTCTCTCAAATGCAAAGATTGAATCTCTCCTTGAATCAAATGATTCTACAATACTCTCAGTTTTCCCTTTTTTTCTGATATTCAATAGGCTCTCTCTATTTTTCTCTCTTGCTCTTCTATTCCTCTTTTCTTTTTCAATCCTCTCTTTTTCACTTGTTCTATTTGAATCTGGCTCTTCTATTTATAGATCCTGAAAAGATATAGCCGTTAGACACAGTAAAATATAGCCGTTGATTCAAAATATTACCGTTGGTGCTGATGTGTCAACTCAAAAATTATCGCCCAGATTCGTCGAGTCGGCTCGAGTACTGTGCGAGTCGGCTCGAACACGCGAATCCAGAAACGCACCAAAAAGTGAATCTTCAGGGGTCGACTCGCGAAAAGCTGGGAGTCGACTCTTGACTTTCAGGGGTCGACTCGCGAAAAGCTGGGAGTCGACTCGAGAGGCACTCAAAAATGAGTCTTTCTGCCGTCTGAGCGAGTCGGCTCGAGTACTGTGCGAGTCGGCTCGAGAAGGTTCAGGGGTCGACTCTTGAAAACTCAAGTGTCGACTCGAGACAGCATTAAAAATCAGATAATCACAGGAGTCGACTCGGAAACTCTCGAGTCGGCTCGGGACTGATACAAAAATCAGAAAACATTCTGATTTGCTTTGAAAATCATCCCAACCAATTTTGAAATATAAATATGACTTGAATAATGTTGATTTAACAGTAATGCTCAATTTTCATTAATTCATTGATCTTTAAAAGAGTGGTATAGAAATCATTTTTGAATTCATAAGTATAGCTCACTGAAACATATATTCAATTGAAAGAAAACTCATTACACATTAACAGTTCATAGTTTCCAATTTGAAATTGCTCATAGTAAGAATATTTCATTGATTGACTTAACATGTTCATAGCCTTTTAGAAAGTAAAGTAATGTCTTTTGGAAATCATCAAAATCAATAAGTTGGGGCAATTATGTTTCAATAATTTCTCAACAATCTCCCCCTTTTTGATGATGACAAAAACATTAAGTATATGCGAGTTAAACTTGAAAAAATTTGTGATTCTATAATCAAAAATTTATGTTCATGGAAAGGCTCCCCCTCAATGAGGTAGCTCCCCCTAAGAAACTCAAAATTTTCTCTCCCCCTTTCAGAGTCTTAAATTGCATATACGATTAAATACATTTTCTCCCTTTTAATGATTTCTTCCTCTTAAAGAAACTTAACAAACTTGAATCAAATTGAAAGCATATACGATTTAAATATTTCTCCCCCTTTTTTGTAATCAACAAAAAGGTTAAGAAATACATTAATGTATTCAAGGTATATTTCAACTTATTTAATATTAAACATCATATCTCAAATGTACACAACATTGAAATGAACTGAATTTCATTAACATCAAAAAGCATTACATCAAAGTTCAATTACTACAAATAACTGCAAATTACATAACTGCAAATTTCACATTCATTACATCAAACTGAAATACATAAAGAGAAATCAAAATGTTGCCTAGTAATTCTAGTTAAGTGTTCTATAATCTTATGCATTCCTTCACATTGAATCTTGACATAATCTTTTAGTTTTTCATCAACAAACTTGCATGCACTTGAAATTTTGTCTTGAAGCTCTGCATTACTTTTTGCATAAGTCTCACCATCTCCACAAATATCCTTCAATTCTTCAAATATATTCTTCAAATCTTCATTTAGAGAGGAGGTGGATGAGCTAACATTGGCTTCAATAGAAGATACTCGATCATTAATAGAATAAAGTGCTTCCTTCAAGTTCATAAATTTTTCATCAAATTCAGTCTTCAATCTAGTCTCATGCTCAATTAACTCTGATTTGAATAGAGACCTAAGCTGCTCTAACTGAGTGTCTGAAAAACTGATAGATGTAGAAGCAGAGGTCTGAACTGGAGCAGATGTAGATGCAGAAGCAGGAACTGGAATATCTGATGGAGCTGGAACTGGGTCTGGTATGAATGAAGTCTGAGGTGGCTCTGGAGATGAATGTCTAGGTGCCTCAGCTCTATCCTCTGAACTGTTCTTCCTTTCCCAAATTCCATTCCTTTTGATAAATCCCATTCTGTTGATAGTGGCCAAGGTATAATAGTCTGTGTGTCTCAATTCCTTCTTGGGCTCACTGTCACTAAACATAATCCCTTGGCTCCTGAACAACTGAGTCAAGATCATACCATAGGGAAGACATGATTTCCTTTTACTTCCACAATCAGCCATGTACCATAAAATCATTCTAGGCAGATTAAAAGGTTTTCCTGATACTATAGCATCCATAATAAAAATGTCCCTCTCTGAAACATAGTCAAACCTGCCAGTCTTGGGAAATAAAACTCTACTGCAGATATTATGTAAAAGCCTTAGCTCCAATGGCAGTTGACTTGCAAGAACTTCCTCAAATCCTTCAAAGTCCCTATGTAATAGTCTGGTGAGAGCAGGAGATCTATCCTCTGAAGCAAATGTGCACGGTCCAGACAATGGTAGGTTTAAAGTCTAGATAAGATGGTGTCAGTAATGTTTAGACTTATGCCTCTCACTATGCTTACTAACCCATTGTCTCCTCTAGTCAAATTCTTATAAAATTCTTTTACCAAAGCTGGATAAGTAGGACAATCCAATGAACAAATTTTCTCAAGTCCCATTTCTAATAACTGTCTTCCTATAATGAATCCCTCATTTTCAAAAAGCTCAAAATCGACCTTCCTCCCGTTGTCACAACTCTACTAGCAAGGAGGTCTACCTGAGGGTTGGAAGCTGGAACAGGAGAATCACTGGAAGAAGAAGACGTAGAATCCACGGACGGCTCGCGGACGGGTCGTCGCACAGTCCTTTTCCTCTTCATCCCGGCGCCTCTACTGCTAGCTCCACGCGTTTTGGGTGCCATAGATATGAGTGGAGTGATTAATCGGAAGTATTTGGAAGATTTGGAGGGTTTGGGAGATTTTTGTAGAGAGAAACGAAAGATTAGAAATGATAGGAATGACCGTCGGGTCGACTCGTGCCCTAGATAATCAACCTGGGACCACGTCGAGTCGACTCGCGCATAACCTCGAGTCGGCTCGCCTAAATCACAGAGAGAAATCCCGAACTCGAGTCGACTCGCTCATACCAGGAGTCGGCTCCCAAGTTTCAGAGAAACTCGAGTCGACTCCGGTACACACCGAGTCGGCTCGGAGACCATTTCAGAACAAAAAAATTGAAAATTTTCTGAATGTTTGAAATGATTCCGGATTTGATTTTGAGTATGATTCATAATCATTGAGTCTTGATAAATCATTTTGATATGAATTCTAGATAATATTTCCTTAAGATTTTGAGGGATTGAAAGAATTCTAGATGCATTTCCTTAAGTATTTCAAAATTTATTCAAAAGGATTACAAATTCCTAATTCTCCTCTAAGATATTCAAACCTTTCTTCACTTAGGGGTTTTGTAAAGATGTCAGCTAATTGTTCTTCAGTGTTTACATAATCTAAACAAATTTCATCATTAGCTACATGTTCTCTTATAAAATGATATCTAATTTCTATGTGTTTTGTCCTTGAGTGTTGAATTGGATTTTTCGTTAAATTGATTGCGCTAGTATTATCACATTTTATGGGTGTCTTATTAAGTTTGATACCATAGTCTTCAAGTTGTCGCTTAATCCATAGGATTTGCGCACAGCAACTTCCAGCTGCTACATATTCAGCTTCAGTAGTTGATAATGCAACTGAATTTTGCTTTTTGCTAAACCATGTGATTAAGTTACTGCCTAAGAAATGGCATGCACCACTTGTGCTTTTTCTATCAATTTTACATCCGGCATAATCAGAATCTGAATATGCAATTAGGTTTAATGTGGAGTCTCTAGAATACCATAAACCTACATCTTTTGTGCCATTTAGATATCTTAAAATTCTTTTAACAGCTATTAAATGTGATTCTTTAGGTTCAGCTTGAAATCTAGCACACAAACATACTGCAAACATTATATCTGGTCTACTTGCTGTTAAATAGAGAAGGGATCCGATAATACCTCGATAATACTTCTGATCAACCTTCTTACCTTCTTCGTCTTTGTCTAGCTTGCATGAAGGACTCATTGGTGTTCCAAGGGGTTTCATTGTTTCCATACCAAACTTTTTGAGTAGTTCTCTTGTGTACTTGGTTTGGTTGATAAAGATTCCCTCCTTACATTGTTTGATCTGGAGTCCAAGGAAGAAGTTGAGTTCTCCCATCATGCTCATCTCGAATTCTCCCTGCATTAACTTTGCAAATTCTTGACAAGAGATTCGTTAGTAGCACCAAAAATAATGTCATCTACGTATATTTGTACTACAAGTAAATCTTTACTTTTTCTTTTCAAAAATAGTGTTTTATCAACATTTCCTCTTGTAAAATCATTTTCTATTAAAAATTTACTTAACCTATCATACCAAGCTCTAGGTGCTTGTTTCAAACCATATAGTGCTTTGTGCAATTTAAAAACGTGATTTGAAAACTCGTGATCTTCAAAACCTGGTGGTTGTTCTACATAAACTTCTTCATTAATAAGTCCATTTAAAAATGCGCTTTTTACATCCATTTGAAATAGGTTAAATTCATATGACATGCAAATGCAAGTAAAAGTCTAATGGCTTCTAGTCTAGCTACAGGTGCAAAGGTTTCATCAAAATCAATACCTTCTTCTTGACTATATCCTTTAGCAACCAATCTAGCTTTGTTTCTAATTACTATGCCATTTTCATCTAACTTATTTCTAAAAACCCATTTAGTTCCTATATTGAATGGTTTTTAGGTCTTTCCACTAAAGTCCAAACATTATTCCTAGTGAATTGATTAAGTTCTTCTTGCATAGCTAACATCCAATTATTATCTTTTTCAGCTTCTTCAATGGTTTTAGGTTCTATTGAGATACAAATGCAAGATGATTACTAATATTTCTCATGTATGATCTAGTCCTTATTCCTTGAGATGGATCACCTATAATCAATTCCTTAGGATGACTATAAGCATATCTCCAGTCTCTTGGAAGATCTACATCATTATGATCATTATTAACATCATCATCCTTATGTGAATCATTATCTTTAGCCTGTTGTTCATGATCAGAAGATACTTCAATATTAAGTTTTTCAAGATCTTTTTCAATTATGTTTGTATCTTCCTCATCATTAATCTTTTCAGATCCAGTAGTTAAAGATTCATCGAATACTACATGAATAGATTCTTCTACTATTAAGGTTTTCTTGTTAAAGATTCTATATGCCTTACTAGTTGTTGAATAACCTAGAAAAATTCCTTCATCTGATTTAGCATCAAATTTTCCTAAGTTGTTTTTACCATTATTATGAATGAAGCATTTACATCCAAATGCATGAAAGTATTTTATATTTGGTTTTCTTTCATTCCATAATTCATAAGGTGTTTTCTTTAATATTGGTCTTATTAAAGCTCTATTTAATATGTAACATGCTGTGTTAATTGCTTCCGCCCAAAAATA
>UESW01004775.1:315436-444512 GCA_900491605.1 Calamus simplicifolius
GACTTATCTAGTCTGTTTAAATTCAAAAAATACTAGTAACTAGTTAATTAAATCAACAAATATAATTAATTTTATCTAACAAACTAATTAAATTTATCAAACCATATAGAAGTAAAAAAAATTGAAAGATGATAAATTAATTAAAAAGATAAATAATAACTTACAGTGGTTTAGCTTCCTTTCCTTTGTCATCAATCTCTTTGGACTTACTTTCCATACCTGATGAATTCATCATATCCTAAAATAGAAAAGATATTATGTTTAGAAAACGTCTCTCTCTCTCTCGAAAACGTCGAAAACGTCTCTCTCTCTCTCTCTCGGAAACGTATCTCTCTCTACCGGAAACGACTCTCTCTCTCCCCCGGAAATCTCTCTCCCAAAAACGTCTCTATCCTCTCTCTCAGAAACTTCTAACGTCTCTCTCTCTCTCAAACGTCTCTCTCTCTCTCCCGAAAATGTGTCTCTCTCTACCGGAAACGACTCTCTCTCTCCCCCGGAAATCTCTCTCCCAAAAACGTCTCTATCTTTCTCTCTCCCGGAAACTTCTCTCTCTCCCGGAAACATATCTCTATCTCTCTCTCTCTCCCAAAAACATCTCTCTCTCTCTCTGGAAACATCTCTCTCTCATCTCTCTCTCTCCCGAAAACGTCTCTCTCTCCATGGAACCATGCCCCCCCCTCTCTCTCCCGAGAACGATACCCCCCTCTCCCGCTCTCTCTCCCGGGAACGATGCCCCCCGCTCTCTCTACCTGGAACGATGCCCCCCCTCTCTCTCTCTCTCTCCCTGGAACCCCTCTCTCCCTGTAACAATGCCCCCCTCCTCTCTCTCTCTCTGCCCCCCCCCACCTCTCTCTCTCTCTTTGTGAAACCCCTCTCTCCCTGGAACGATGCCCGCCCCCTTCCTGTTGCCAATCTTCTTGTTCTCCCCCCCCCCTAAGCATCTCTCTGATACGATGCCCCCTCCCATGTTTCTTGATCGTAGAAGACTAGGGTTAGGGTTGTTTTAAACGAAAACTAGGGTACAAGAAAAACTAGATAACTTAGCCCTCTTCCCTGGCTAAGAGATGCATACCTGGATCAACGATGATGGCAATGGTGATGAAGTCTTTGTAAACCAAACTTTGATGGTGGTGGTGATGGTGTCTCCTCAACCGTAATCCTACGGGGTGGGCGGTGGAGTCGCAAATGAAACCCTAATCTAGAACAAAACTACCGCGGGATATCGAGGGTTTCCTTTAAGAAAAAGGGGGGGAAGCGAATTACGAGGACGAGGGAAAAAGATAAATTTTTAGTTTTATATTAGACTACATCTTAATTAAAAATGTAGTCTTTTTACATTATTATATAAAATAATATAAGATTACGTCTTAATTAAAAACATAGTCTTTTTACATTATTATATAAAATAATATAAGACTACGTCTTAATTAAAAATATAGTCTTTTTATATTATAAGATAATATAAGACTAAGTCTTATTTAAAAATATAATCTTTTTATATTATCAGATAATATAAGACTACATCTTAATTAAAAACGTAGTCTTTTTACATTATTATATAAGATAATATAAGACTATGTCTTATTTAAAAATATAATCTTTTATATTATCAGATAATATAAGACTACGTCTTAATTAAAAAGCGTAGTCTTTTTTGACATAATATCAGATAATATAAGACTACATTTTAATTTAAAATATAGTCTTTTATATTATCAAATAATATAAGACTACGTCTTAATTAAAAACGTAGTCTTTTTTTATTATCAGATAATTTAAGACTACGTATTAATTAAAAACGTAGTCTTTATGTAATATCAGATAATATAAGACTACGTCTTAATTTAAAACGTAGTCTTTTTATATTATCAAATAATATAAGACTACGTCTTAATTAAAAACGTAGTCTTTTTTATTATCAGATAATATAAGACTACGTCTTATTTAAAAACGTAGTCTTTTATATTATCAAATAATATAAGACTACGTTTTTAATAAAAGATGTAGTCTTTTAAATTATGAAAAATTATGAAAACGTAGTCTAAAATATTAGACTACATTTTTTACGAAAAACGTAGTCTTTTTCTAAAACCTACCGTAGTCTATTCCACTATTTGTAGTAGTGCAGACGTGCTTTATAGGTCTCTACCTTTCCATCTGCGCCTTTTTTTCTCTTGAAAACCCATTTACACCCTATGGGTTTTATCCCTTCGGATGGGTCAACTAATGTCCATACATTATTTTCCTTCATGGAATCAAGTTTGAATTTCATGGCATCAAGCCATTTATTAGAGTCAGTCCTTTGCATAGCATCCATATAGGTGATCGGATCCTCGTTGTTCTCATCGAGTTCAACAGGATCATCGTTCTAGATCAAGAAACCCAAGTATCTGTCCGGTTGATGTGGTACTCTACCAGATCGCCTTAATGGTGCATCTAAAATGGGTTTTGAGTTGATCTAATCAACTCAGATTCTAGGGGTTCACTGGTTTATGTTGTTCCTTCTACTTGATGAACTTCCTCAAGTTCAACATTAGAGCTATTTGTTCCTTCACTAAGGAACTCCTTTTCAAGAAAAACTGCTCTATTACTAATGAACAACTTTTGTTCTTCAGTATTGTAGAAGTAATATCCTTTTGTTTCTTTCGGATAGCGATGAAAAAATATTTGTCAGATTTGGGTTCAAGTTTGTCTGATTTTGCACGTTTCACATAAGCCGAACACCCCCAGACTCTCAGATAGGTAATAACCGGTTTATGTCCATACCACATCTCATGTGGAGTTTTAGAAACAGACTTACTTGGAACCTTATTAAGAATATGACAAGCTGATTCTAATGCGTATCCCCAAAATGATATTGACAAGCTTGCAAAACCCATCATGGACCGAACCATGTCTAATAGAGTTCGATTCCTTCTTTCTGACACACCGTTATGTTGCGGTGTTCCAGGAGGAGTCCATTGGGAGAGAATCCCATTCTCCTTTAAATATGTCACAAATTCATTGGAAAGGTATTCGCCTCCTCGATCTGATCGAAGGGTCTTAATATATTTTCCTATTTATTTTTCTACTTCTTTATGATATAGTTTGAACATTTCAAACGATTTAGATTTATGTCGCATAAGATAGACATAACCGAACCTAGAAAGGTCGTCTGTAAAAGTAATAAAGTAGTAGTATCCACCATTGGCACAAGTGCTCATTGGTCCACATACATCAGTATGTACTAGACCCAATAGCTCTTTGGCTCTTTCACCTTTTCCAGTAAAAGATGACTTGGTCATTTTACCAAGAAGACATGATTCATAGGTAGTTAATGATTCACAATCATCAACTTGAAGGATGCCCTCCTGAGTTAACCTGTTTAATATGTTCTTGTTGATATGACCCAGCGATGGTGCCAAAGATAAATATCTATGACATCAGTTGTTCTAGGGCGCTTACTTGATTGGTACACTATATTCACAGGCTGTGATAATATATAAATGCCATTAGATAAATGCCCAGTCATTACAGTGACTCCATTCATAATGATATTCAAAGTAACATCCTTTATTGAAATTTCATAATTATTTTTGGCCAGAAGGCCTACAGAAATTACGTTCAATAAGAACGTTGGGCAAAATGATAATCATTTAGTATAATGACATTTCTATTGAAAACTATTTCAAGAACTCCTAATGCCAATACTGGAACTAATCTTCCATTGCCGACATTTAGGAATCTTTCATTGTCCTCAAATCTTCTGGTGACCTGTAGTCCCTGCAATGAATTGCAAATGTTAAAAAGACTTCCGGTATCCAATACCCAGGTATGATTATCATATATAGAAAAATTACAAGGTGTTATTATATAAATACCTTGTTGAGCAACATCTTGCTCTTTTTTCTTCTTTGGCCTGTTTGGATCAAGTGTGGCAATGTAAAGAGGACAGTTCCTCTTCCAGTGCCCTTGCATCTTGCAGTGAAAGCATTCAGCTTGACTTTTATCAACTTTCTTCTTCTGCATCTGACCCCTTATAGATGTCCTAGCATCTTGCACTCTTTTATTATTCTTTTTCTTCTTCCCTTTCCCAAAGGGTTTACGCCCTACCTTAGATCCTTCAACCACATTAACCAAACCCTTAGAGAGCTGGTTATCCTTCTCAAAGTTCTGTAACAACCCCAACAAACCGTGGTAGTTGACTGCAGGCTTTGTCATTCGAAAATGAGTAAGGAAAGGTCGAAAGGATGGAGGCAAGGAATTCAGGATCGCATCTTTTCCCAACTGCTCATGTAAAGGAAAGCTGAGCTTGCTTAGGAGTTCTATCTTCTCGATCATGTACAATACATGATCAGTGACAGGAGATCCATCTCTCATTCGAGCATTGAAAATAGCACAACCAGTCTTGTGCCTTTCAACATCGTCAGGTGTGCCGAAAGATTCATTCAACGCTTGAATGATTTCTTTTGGCTGAGCATTCTCGAACCGACGATCGAATTCATCGTTCATTGCTGCTAACATGATACAACGCATGCTAGTTCTATCATTGAGCCACTTCTGATAAGTGTCTCTCTCAGAACTTTGGATGTTTGCATCAGGTATCTTTAGTGCAAGATTATTCAGAATATATAGAATCCTCTCATGCTCAAGGACGATCTTAAGTTTTCTGAACCAGCTATTGAAATTGGAACCATTCAATTTGTCACTATCCAATAGGGACCTTAATGATAAATTAGTGGCCATGTTCTGCAGAAGGAAAAACTAAAGTTTATTAGTATATAAATTGATTTAGTCTAAGACTTGGACTTTAGTCTAAAGATTCTTTCACTATTTTGTTCAAATTGGCATCCTCTACACCCCAATTCGAAGAATTATTCTTAATTCTTTAGCGAGCACTAAGATCTACATAAACTACATACAGGCCCAAGTGAAGCTTGGCTAACCCATATGCATCTAAGAGTATATTCAAACCAATTGTTTCCCTAAACAATTCTTAGTATTCAGTTTTGCCCCATGTACCTCTTCAGCAGGCATGAAGTGCCTCCACTGAAAGTTCTGGTTAGGTCCAACCATTAAATGATATAATCAGTGTAACCTATCAATAGACAACCAAGCCCAAGTGAAGCTCGGCTCACCTGACTGTTTATTTAATAGTTACGCTGACTTATCATATAATGAATAATAATTCCGATGGTTGACAAGCACCAGGCATGGAGTGCCTCCAATGATTATCAAGACATCGGACTCATTATCACTCACCTTAATGGAAGGCTATGATGTAGTTATCATATAACTATTTCATTTTAAGGACCTAATAATTTTAGAGGATTTTAATAATATGAAGATAAATTAACTAATCAAGTTCTCCCACTGAATCTTTGAAATTGGTAGAATGAAACAAAGTTAAGTCAGGTTAAGTGGCACCTAAATCAGTCATACTGATATCCTTACAGGCATGGGTCAACCCGAATCAGGTAAATGATCTGAATCATAAATGGTTCACCACAATGACCAGGTGAGAGAGATCGATGGGAGGGATATGCCATTAACTCATTAAAGACGCATCAATACGAGTAGCTCCCAATTAAAAACCATTCGATCGTTGATCCTAGAGCAACTTGTCATCCCACCTTGACATCATATGGTTAACCAATTCTGATTTGACCATCTAATAGATTCATGCTCAACCACGGAGCCTAATCTACTTCCATTTGGTTTAATCAAAGAGAAGGACTTGATCAACTACAACTATTGTTTGATTTAGAGCATTCTTAACCTAATCTAATTAGATTTGAACAAATACTCTTTTAGTCCAGTTGATTTAAACCTTAGAGTCTAACCCTTTATGGATCTGATTTAGCTAACCCAAATGATTAAATATATTTCATGTTAACATGTCATATATTTCAATCAAGCATAATGTTACTACTCATAATTCCTATATTTAGATCATATCTTAAAAAAATATTATGAACTAATATTTGACATTCAAATAAAACTCTCATAAATATTTGACATTCAAATAAAACTCTCATAAATATTTGTATGTTTTATAACATAGACATCTATGTTTTTATACTAAACATGCAAATATTATGGTTTTATACAACATCAATATGTATCAAATATAAAATATCTTTTGAGAGTGTGTGTAATCTATGTTTTGATGCCAAAGCACAATTTAAATTTTCTTTAAACAAAGCATCAACGATAAAACAATCGCACGGCAATATGTCACAGAATACCTCATTGAATGGGTAATTCAGATTTTCAATCCACCTGTGACCATATGGCCTTGTGATAAGTTTTAGCCATAATTACATAATTAATGAGAATATTAATTTACATGCAATAAATTAGATCATTAACAAAACCATGGCTCTGATACCATTTGTAGGGAGAAATAGTCTCCGAGGCATGCATATTTTTAAAAATTGATAACTATTATCATTTTGAAAATTAAAAGATTACATATTAATCTATCTAATATGCATCAAGATCATATCTTTGCCTATATATTCAGGATCGTTTGATCTAAAATATGCATATAAAAACATCAAGATCATATCTTGATCTTCAAGATGACTAGTCACACTATTATCTTGAAGCCTGCCTTAAGATCTAGGGATCAAATCACTTACCTTAAGAACAGTAGGTAAATCCTTATTGCTCTGCAGCCGTTCAATCGTTCGGCCTCTAGTATCGTCCACGCGAAGCCCCGAATGATCAGATTTCTGAGAGTGCTAGCTCGCAGAAAAATAGCTTTGTTGATCTTGAATTCTCTCACTTGAATCTTCCTCCAAGATCCACCAAGCTTTCGCTAACACCAGAATCACCAGGATTTTCTATTCTAACATTTTAGAATTACAATCCATGACAATTTAGAATCACAATCCATGACAAATCGTGTATTGTTGTTCTATTTTTGTTCTATATTCTCTGATGAGGGAATGCCCTCTATTTATAGTCTCGATTTAGCCTTGACATTTAATTCTAACATTTAAGAATCCATCGTTTGGCAAAAGCGAAGAGACGCCGAAGGCGTGGTGCTTGGTTTAATTCAAACGTTCGGAGAAAACCAAGGAGTCGCGACGTTTGGTTTAGTTCCGTCGTTCAGAGAAAACCAAAGAGACGAGGGATAAATCCGACGTTCGGTAAATAAATGTCATGCATTAAATTCTATCTCATGAGATAAGATTTTAGCCATCTCATCATATGAGATCCATATTCGAGAGGTTTGGGTTCTGATCTGAATATATTTGACTTAACCCACATAGATCACGGTCTAAGCCCAAATCAGATTTGGCTAGTCCTAAATCTATTTAAATTCAAATCAAGTCTAATTTCAAATCAATATTTGAAATTGACTTGTCCTTCTAATAGATTTAAACCAAATTGAATCTTATTCAATTATACTTAACCCAATTGAGATAATTCAATCAATCAAATTGATTAATTAAATCATATACGATTCTCAATCGTTGATCAGCAAATAGATCATCCTAGGAAACTTCTATGCGTGTGACTCTCTAGGTTCGAACCTAAGCCGGTAGCATAGAAACAACTTTCTATACTAATCGATGTGCCCATCTAGCAATGGAACCCGACGTCCGGATAGGTCGAAGAGTTGCCAAGCAAACTCCAAGAACCCTAAGAAATAGTTACCGTATAATTCATCCTCTTGACCACAAATGCTAAGGATGGCTTAAGAGCCTGTCAACTCTAAATAGCAAATCCATAAAGTGATTTCAAATTTAGTGATCATGTGACTTTCACATGAAGTGCCTTGGCCAAGGTCTTGCTAAATTGAAACACAAGCATTTCTCCTTTTAATGGGATAGGTCAAATTCCATCTTGATCCACAACTGACTACCACAAGTACTTGACTGCACCCAGTAACCTTTCGTAGCTGGATTAGAAATCTAGGTCGTCCGGCACCTAAGTACAATGAGTTGCTTGTAAGCCACTGGTTGTGATCTTAAGGTCTGAAGGATACTTATACCTATATCTTCTCGGATTAACTCTTGACAGTAGAGTATCCGAAAATGAGTCATGTTCGGTGAAATATACTCCTACACTTTCACCTGTATGTCATACCAGTGTCTCTACACTCCTTGGTTAAGAGGATAACCAACAAATATGATATACAACGTCCTATAATTGATAGTACTATGGCCCTATCATAGTATATCATTTGTTCGTGAACTCTTTTAAGGACCTTCTAAGATAAATCCTCCTTTATCGTGAGGAATATCCTAAGGGCTTCATTACTTTCAGGAGTATTAAGAAGATGTTCTTGTAATGAATAAACTGCCAAATAACTTTTATTAATATATCAATTTATATACAATTTACATCAGCACAATCATCAAATGATTGGCTTTAGGATACAATTCCCAATACTAATTAGAGAATTTTATGAGAATATAACCTTTGGTAGTGGAACTATTTCTTCCTGTGTCAAAAAGACTAGGATTGACCTTAACAGTAAAATGTTAGGTTCCACCTTAAACATTCCTTGTGATGGTATCTTAGAAATCCTTCCTAGTGAATGGGGCTATAAACTTGGTATGATCCTTAACATAGATGACAATGAAGCTAGCAACATAGATACTCTTGATGCAAACATGTTATCAGTAGAAAATAGACTGTTTCATAGTATCATTGTCAAAATTCTTGCCCCTAGAACTGGTTCATTTAATGTAGTAACAAATAGAGACATATGTTTGATGTATGACATTCTAATAGAAGACCCAGTAGATCTACCTTACCTTATGATGACTATAATGAAAGAATCTTTAAGTAGGTCAAAGGCTACATTGCCTTACGGTATGTTTCTCACATATATGTTTGAGTTTTTCAATATAAAGCTTAAAGGAGAAACTGCGGTAGCATTACGTCATACTGACTTGTTTAATGCTCACTCGCTGCACTGTATGGACTATGCCAAAAGAGATGGTGTTTGATTAAAGTTAGATCCAGATCTGGACAATCTAGTAATATGCCGCCACCTAGTATGATCGCTCCTGCTCGTTCACCTCAAAACTTCTTTGACTTTGATTTTCATCAACCAAATCCGTACATTGCTGCTATGATAGCTGATCAAAATCCATTTTTATCTGAACCTCCTAATGTCACTACTGCTGGACCCTCCTTTCGAAATGACAACTCTGCTCCTGTTCCTCCTACTATCTGTATCTGTGAAGAACAACTCCAACAAATTATCCATGAATTACCCTTGCAAATTTCAGTCGAAGCTCTGGAGACAGTGCTTCTTCAGTTAATGATCAAACTCTTGTACCTCATATTTCATCTGTTTTTGAGACTCTTTCTCAATTCAAGATTATTCTAAGCCAACTTGTCCACGATGTTAACATTCTTAATGGTCGAGTTTTTCATCATAATGAGTCTATCTTGGACCGGATCTTGAAGGAGATTAATTTCTTAAAAGCTAAAAATAAAAACTTTGAGACCAAGGCTGAATGGGTAGAGTATCAAATGCGAGCCAATGCGATGCCACAAATGTAGTTGATCACTGGACCGTATATCTCACTAGGCTGAGTCGGCTTGTGAAAACCTACATTGCTCTTTCTGCCACTTCAGCTCCTGATGCTTCTTATTCACATTCAACCTTCTCAAGACAAGCCAAGAACCTTCAGGAAGCAAGATGAATCCTCTGTTCAAATTTCTTCTGATGATGATGAGAAGTGAATGTATTTTTTTTAGTGATGAATGTTTATGACTCTACTTTTTGTGTTGTATGACTTCAAACTATGACATGTAATATCTGTATGACTTTACTTGACTTTGTAGTGCTCTATATGACTGTTATAAATATGTATGCTCCAATTATCTTAATGTTTTATGCTTAAATTTATTGCAAAACTCTTCACTCTCCTTTTTGATCAATAACAAAAAGGGGAAGAAGAATGTTGAATACATTAAGGGAATGGAGAAAAGTAATAACTTCATATATTCAAGGAGAGTTTACTTATTCAAATTGTCAGGGGGAGAAAGTATTGTTTTTCTGTTTCCACTCCTGATTATTCAATACTTCTCATATTGTCTCTTTGCATGCTTAAGGGTTTTGTCATCATCAAAAAGGGGGAGATTATTGACCCTACATTAATTTTTATGTTTACAAAACAATTAAGCAATGAATAATTCTATTTATCAAGCCTGTTGCATGGAAGTTCAAATGCTCTACAAGTAAGTATCTTCATGCAAAATTTTATGTGAGTATATATCCATTTTATTTTGCCATCAGATTGATATCAAATGAACATCCTTTTTCCCTGGCCATTCTTTTTTGCTTGGGAGTTAGCTATTTAGCTAGCTTGCTCTTTCATTTAGCTAGCTGGCATAACAATTAGCTAACTACCAAACTATGTCTGTGACTTGGCCGAATGGTTGATTTTTTGGGCTAGCTGGTTAGCTAGCTTGTTGCTTCGTTAGCTAACTGGAGTCCCATTTTAGCTAGCTGAGGTGCCTATTACAATTGCTAGCCGAGCCATGTCATTTTTGAGCTAGCTGGCTAGCCAGCTTTCTCCTTCTTTGGCTAGCTAGATTTTCTTGTTAGCTAGCTTGGCCTCTCTGTGAGTTAGCTGGATTTCATTTTAGTTAACTATGGATTTGAATGCCTCTGTGCCAGCCGATTGCTTTGGTTATTAGTTAGCTAATTAGCTAACTTGACTTCCCTGATAGCTAGCTGGTTTGCCCTTTAGTTAACTATCATTCCCTGTTAACTTGTCTTGGCCGAGCGCCCCTCTTTTTTAGCTAATTGGTGAGCTAGCTGATGCTTCTCTTAGCTAGCTAGCATCCCATGTTAGTTGACTGCTTTGTTTTGGAGCTAACTTGTTTCTTTCTTAGCTAACTGTTATCTTTTCATAGGAAATCCAAGCCGAGCGCCATTCAATCTCAGTTAGCTGGAGAGTTAGCTGACCTTTGGTTTAGTTAACTGGAAAGCTAGCTCCTCACTGGGCATATGGCTGCCTCTTTTCATTAGTTAGCTGACGAGCTAACACTTCTGGACGGTTGCTTTATTGCCTTTTGAGCTTAGTTAGTTGGGAAGCTAACTACCAATTGCTTAGTTAGCTGAATAGCTAACTTATCACTCTCTGACGTCTCTATTTCTCCTGGACGATCGTGAGCCATTCAAATTTAGTTAGCTGAAGAGCTAACTATCTGTTGGCTTAGTTAGCTAAGTAGCTAACTGATGGGATTTGACTTTTTCTCTTGAGCTGCATGGATTGCTTGCTAGTTAGCTGAGAAGCTAACTAATCATTGCTTTAGCTAGCCAAGGAGCTAGCTCCTCCTCTCCTGAGCCTTTTTACCTTTGACGTGTGATCTCTTGGAAGCTAGCTTGTGAGCTAGCTGAGGACTCCTCCTCCTCTGATGGCCGACTATCTTCATCTCTCTCAGCTGCCTAGAATTTATTCCAGCTAGCTGCGTTTCTGGTCATTTTGGGCGTGCTCCTCTCTCTCTCTCTCTACTTTATTTTGATTGCTATTCTTAGCTAGACTAACTTTTGATTTTTGAATTATGACATAGTTCTTCCTTCCTCAAATGGATTCATGCATTCAATGCTTAAGGAAAATAATCTCAACGGTTATCTTTTCTTCCCGTTTTTATTTTCATTTGTTTCAATTGTCTCTAACGGATCTTTTTGCAGTTGGATTGTTATATATAGCTGAGATTAGAAGCAAAACATGGCAGATTTTTGAAAAAGAGAAATACAAGAAAGATATCCAAGAAAGAAAGCTTTTATTGTATATTTTTGGAGTGGTTGAAAGCTAGTTGCTGTGCATTGAAGATCATTCATTGCTGAAAAGTCGTCCAGATCTTTTAAATCCTTCAAGAAAATCAAGATTCAAGCCACCTCGACATTGTTCATTTATTGCTGAAGATTTGCTATAAATTTGTAAAGTATTCTCTGAATATTTGCTTATTATAGGAGCTACTTGTCATCATTTACTTTGAATCTTTTGTAAAAGGGTTAGTGTTAACCCTTTGGTTCTTGTTGGCTTCCTTATGCCGTTAAACAAGAGGACTAGCCTGGTAAGGCTAGGGGTTGGCTTCCTTGTACCGTTAAACAAGAGGACTAGCCAGGAAAGGCTAGGGGTTTTGGCTGCCTTGTGCCTTATAAAATAAGAGGGCTAGCCAAGGAAGGCTAGAGGTTGTAATCGTTGTGATACGATTAGTAGAATTCCCAAAGGTTTTGGGGAGTGGACGTAGGTGCTGAGTTTAGCACCGAACCACTATAAAATCTCTTGTGTTTGTGGTTGTTTGATTCTCTGATTACTATCTTGTGCACTTCACTACACCGCTGCAAATCAAGTTTAATTAGGGTTAAAGCACATACCTACATAGTAATTAATTTTTAATAACCCAATTCATCCCCCTCTTGGGTTGCTACATCTGGGCAACAGTTATCTTTCCGCTCAGAGTCCATGTATACAAAAGTAATAAAAAATGTGATGTCGGTTGATGTCACCCCCATAATCTCTAAGAGAGAAAGATGATATCTATTCATCTTGTATGTGCAATCCATTATCAAAACACAAAAAAATACACGTAACAAATCTATGCTACCTGGGTGTGCCCAAAATAAGTCACGCACAACATCAGTATTACTACAATTCCTATGTCACTTAATGTATTTAGCCTTGGCTAATTTACTCAGAAGATATTGCATATGTGATCTTCTAGCTTTCTCTGCAACCTTACACATCTGACGTGCATTGTAGATCGTCTTCATTGTCATAACATTAAGGGCATCCCTTTTCTTCAATATGGAAAATATGTTCTTTGGCTGAACCAAACTCTTCGACATATCCACTAACAATGAAGTCTCCTGCTTAGATAATCTTTTAGCATATGAGTGCCCCTCGAGATGCTTCGCAGTCGGATGATTGTGCACTCCACAAATGACCAATAACATCCAATCATCTGCAGTGTTCAATTTTCTTTCTCTTAATGCAAAAGGGCATCCACACTTCTTTGTGCCACTAGCCCTGGTCTTTAATCCCTTTTCTTTTATGCTTGTGCTTCTATAGGTACCGCTCCTCTCGCAACCAAACTTAATTCTTGTTTTCCTAACATTTTTACCCGAATTAGATGTTTTAATTACAATAATAAATTCATTCTTCCTCCCAGCTTCTCGACACCAATTACACAAGTCTTCTCTACTCTTGAATATCAACACATTAAATAGTTAATGTGAGTAAATAATTTTATACATATCTCAGTCAAAAATAATTGCAATAAAAATTATCATATCTCGTAAGTTGTAAATTCATTTGTGTAATCCATCACACATTCAAAGCCAATAAAATTGCATTTGGTTGAAGCATCACCCTACATATACAAAAAAATATGTTAAATTCACATTTGGCCCATATAGCTTCCGTCCGAACATCTATCCTCCGTTCGGCCACACAAGCCTCTTTTTGGCCCCACTAGGTTGAACAGAGGCCTACCAAGGCTGAATAGTGATATTTTGTTCAGCCCTGATAGGCCGAATGAAACTTGATCCAAAAAAAAATTGAAACATATTAAAAAAATGAACCATTTCGTCCGTAGAGCCTACATGTTTGATAAGGATGGGGTGTGGAGAGAAATTATGGAGGGTAGGGTGATCATTACGTATTGGGGCAAATTGGATTTTTTTTTTTTAAGTATGGGTGTGGAAAGTAATTTTTGCAGTGTATTTAGAAATTCCCCTACTCATGGCCTGCATGTTTCACCAAGGAATAGCTGACTTCCCATCTTACCACTGCGTTTTTGTTATTACTATGAATGCAGCCATGATGCGTTGTTATTTATGCGGAGAAGGCGGCCATCCGCGATGAACCCAAGCCAAATGGTGGCAACGTGGATCATTTCCTTCCCTTCCAACACCGCACATCAGAATGGAGCTCCATGAGGCAAGAGAGGGAGAGGTTAGTGGAACTAGATGATGTTACGGCCATGGCAATGCGGCGCGCGGTGAGGTTGCGTGTAGGCCAGGCCCTGCACATGAGAAGTGCTAGTCTGCAATGCTGCTCGTGTCTACAGAACCCTTGGGATGGCATAGTGCAGGATGCTGCGCAAGTATATTGAGAAAAGACCTTGGCGTCGCTGCGCGTGGCTGAAGCACGCGCAGGCCAGGCCGAATCACGGGACGACACGCTGCCCTTGAGGCATGCAGAGAGGCCTTAGGCATATTTCCTAGGCCTTTGATGCGTGTGGGCACATGCGTGGGCCAGCGCTGGGTGCCGAGCGTGCACGGCCACACGCTGGGATGCGCAAGGGCATGCGCGGGCCAGTGCTGGGTGCTGGGCGCACATGCTGCCTTGTGTAGGCACACGCAAGTGTGCACATGCGCCGGCACTGGGCATCAGGCATGCGCGCGTGAGTCATGTGAGCGTGCACAGGGCCGCTTAGACCGCGGCCAGCCTGGCACTTGGCCAGCCTGGCGCATGGCTAAGGCAGGTGACCCGACCAGCTTGGCGCATGCCTATTCCAGCACATGACCAAGCCGGTGGCCGGGCTAGCCTGGCCAGCCTAGCTCACGCACGCAGGGCGGACGCGGAGCTAGCCTAGCTGGCTTGCGCGGAGGAGATCCCGCAGATGGTGTGGATGTGCTGCTAGCCTGGCAGACGCATCTACAATGCAGGAGCACCACGGCCATGCAAGTGGCACGGCCGGCATGCGCAGGCATGCACGCGTAGAGCCTGGCATTCGCACCTGGACAATTGGCCAGATAGCCTAGCCGAGGGCTGTTTTGGGATTTTGGGCATTGGCTTTGGATAAGGCCTATCCAAATGCTATGAGGCAGTGGCCTAAGTCGGCTGGGAGGGCCTATATAAGGCTGGGCGGACCCTGGGCTTAGGCAAGCAACCGATTGATGGGATTGATCCAGTTTCCAAGGGATCAAACCATCCGAGTGGAGTTCGGGTGGGCCACCAAGTGACCAGAGGAGGGCGCGTGAGGTTGGCGAGCGGTCGAATCAGCGAAGATCAAGGCGCACGGAGGTCTAAGTCAGGCAGACTTGGATGAGGATGGGACGTGGCTGACATGCACAGGCGATGCGCAGGTGCGAGGTATCCTCAAGTAAGTTCTTGTTGAGTGAGGTTGGGGCGGGCACTTTGTGAGATCTTTGTTAGGGACATAGAGGAGTGTCTTTGTAGCCTTCGGGCAACTTCATTATCCAAATTACTTAGTGAAGAGTTCTTTGGTTGGGAAGGTTGTGCTTCCTGTATATCATTGTGTGTGGGTGGGACTTGTCTTTGGGGATTTTATTTCATTGTTCAGGGGTCGAGGCTGGTTAGGGGAAAGGGATCCTCTAACGCCATCATCAGTAGACGCAAGGACCTAGTGGCCATAGGGAGCGCTTGCGCATGCCGATTGAAAGCCCGATGACAAGCTGGTATCCGAGCTAGGAGAAGTGGTATTAGAGCCCGGTCAAAGCAAGTTCCAAGCATAGATAACGAGAGTGGTAGGAGACCACATGACCCATTTGGAGGGGATTGTGGGAGATCCAGGAGAGGGATCGACCATGAATCTGGTAGCTATGTGCGCGGAGTTGAGCATGCAGTTAACCGAGTTGCAGACTTCGCATAATCAGTTGAAGGAGGCGCATGAGGGGCTGATTCATGACCTTGAGCATCGAAGTCTGCAACAACAGCGATTAGATCTGGCCATGGAGGAGAGATTAGAGCTTTGGATCCATGCTTTGGAGTAGGAGGTGATCCGGCTAAGGCAGGAGGCATGGAGTCCAGTCTACATGGTCAGCACCCCAGCAAAGGAAGCGAAGGTCCGGGAGCCTAAGGCCTTCGGCAGAGTCAGGAGCACGGCAGAGGTGGAGAACTTCATATGGGATATGGAGACTTACTTTCGTGCGGTAAAGATCCCAGCACCCGATCAGGTGTATCGGGCCTCGACATATTTGGAGGGGAACGCCAAGCTTTGGTGGAGGACCAGGACGGTCGAGGATGACCGTGCAGGGCGTCCCAGGATTGAGACATGGGAGATCTTCAAGAGAAAATTGAAGGGTCAGTTCCTGCCGAGCAATGCAAGGTGGCTTGCTCGAGAGAATCTGAGGAAGCTGCGGCAGACAGGGAGCATCCGGGAGTACATGGTGTAGTTCAGCAATCTACTTCTGGAGGTGTCCAACATGTCTGAGGAAGACAAGCTCTTCAACTTCCTCGCTGGCCTACAGGGGTGGGCATAGGCCGAGCTTCATAGGAGGGAGGTAAGGGATATTCCCTCAGCCTTCGTAGCAGCAGAGGCACTGGTGGACTTTCGCAGTGGTACTACTTTGGGTAGCGGTAGCCAGGGCAAGGGCAAGCGCAAGAGTGCATCACCACTGCGGGGTCGCGTAGGCAAGAAGGAGGGTGTGTAACCAAATTACTTAGTGAAGAGTGGTGCAGACACCAAAGTTCGAAAGAGGCTTCGATCTAATTCAATATGGCTTTAATTCTTTTATGTGTCCTGTAAATAGAGAATAATTTAATTTCTTTGAATTTGAGTCATATAATTAAAGTTGGTTTATTTTAATTTGGGTTCTTGAGTCCAAGTAGGGTCAAATTGGTTTGTATTTAGTGAGTTTAGTAGTTGGGTCCAATAGAGGTATGGAATTGGGTTCAAGGTAAGCAAGTGAGCTTGAAGATTGGATGCTTTCAACCACTCTAACAAATCAATTCAAGATGGACGCCACTTCGGCAAGCATTATTAGGTGCCATGTCAACCTCTTGGTGTACACCTCATCAAGCCACATCACTACATGCTACATCACCAAGAAGAATTCAAATTCAAAAGAGCTACCCACTTTTCTGTCCTCTTTTTAAGCTTAGTTATAAGTTGTTTCAACCTCCCACCCTTATAGCTAGCTTAGGTTGCAACTTCCCATGAAAAGCTTCATGTAATTTGAATTTTCAAAAATCCCTTGGAGGCTTATAAATACTACTCCAAGCACTCTTGTAAAGACAATTGATGATGAATGAAAGTTGAGTTTATTTTCTTCCATTTGTATTAACAAATATCCTCCGAGAGGGAGTAGGTGAGAAGCCCTTAGCTACTATTTATTTTCTTCCATTTGTGTTAGCAAATGTCCTCCGAAAGGGAGCGGGTGAGAGGCCCTTAGCTACTTTAAGAAAATCATCTCCATGCCAAGATCCATTAGTCATTCTTCATTCCATTCTACCATCCCATCCCATCTTCCAAGGTGCAAGAAGAGTCCACAAAGAAGTTCGACCAAGCTACCTCAAATCCGTCAAGCTTCATCTTAACTTCAACCTGCCCTTCCTCTTCCTTCATTTCCTACTCCACCAAGTTTTTATGTTCTTAACTCTAATTTGATTTGTGTAGGATCCCTGGGAATTCCAGGTTCCAAAGAAGAAGGTCTTCCATGACGTGAAATAGATACAAGAAGTCCTGCAACTAGAGGAATCTCCTTGTCATCCAAGAACTTCATCCTTGAGTGTAAACCTTCTAATCTTTGATATATTAATGGCTGGGTACCCCTCTTTCAACATTTTTCAATCTAAAATATTAGAGTAACTAAGCCCTAGCCTGTGTGGTTTATTAGCCACAAAGATCCTTTCTCTTTACTATTTTGAAGGATTCTCCTTCAAGTTTAGTTTAACATGCAAATCCCTTCATGAAAATTTTTGATCCTTTACATGAAAATGTAGCCTAGCTTCACTTTATTTTTCATTTAGTTGTTACTATCTCTTCCTAGATTGCATCATTCCACTTCATCCCAAATCAAATTGGTATCAGAGCATGGTAGGTTAGGGCATATTTTTCCATTTTTTGCATTTTATGTTATTTTCTACAATTTCTGCATATAGAATATAAGGCTGAAATTTCATTCATTTAAGGATGGATTCATGGAGTTCTTTCCTACTTTTGTGAATCTTAGCTCATATTAGACTCCAAAATTAAGTTGTGCCAATTCAAGCCAGATCTGGAAACTTTTTCAATAGGTTTCAGATCTGAGGTTTCTTTTAACATTTACATGAAAGTTTTCTTTCTAGTACATTAAATACTTAAATTTTAACCACATTTTTAAATTTAAAGTTTCCCTCTAAGAAACTTAGAATTTAAAATTTAAAATTTAAAATTTAAATTCTGAAATTTGAAATGTGAAATTCAAATTTAAAATTTAAATTTAAAATTTAAATTTTGAATTCTTGTTTAGTTAGTTATAACTTGTTTGAAGTTACATTCTTAATTAGTATAGTGACGTTGCTTTGTTGCATGCCATCATTTGCATAAGCTATCTTAAGGGCACTCCCATCACAAGATAAGGGCAGAATTTCATCACCTGTCCTTAGCCCAAAACCATAATCCTACATAACGACCCTAGCCTTCAATACAAAAAAAAAAAAAGGATTAGACCCAAATTGCTTTAGTGAGCTAGGGACACCCACTGGTCGGGTTCAGGCTAGTGTCGAGTCACTGTATCAATTACTTTGTGTGTGCTCCATGCTTAGTGTCTAGAACGGTGGTTCAAGGGCTTGTGTGCTGGTCCGCCTCTTGGCCAATCTAAAATTGGTGTCTAAGCTAGCAATCAGGGACCTACACTCCCCTTACACCTGCCTGGCTAGGTGCTGAGTTACTACAGATTAGTTTGCTACTTTGATTAGGCATCTAGTTTGGGCTCTAGGTTTTAGGAGCCCTTAGTCGTTATGGTCGGCTTGTGTGCCTAATTGCATTGCATGATAACTAGATCAGGGACCCCATACCAGCACAATCCAGGTCAACCCAGTGTAGCCATGGACCCAAATCTAGAAGTTTTAATGAGGACTATGACTGAGTAGTATAATCAATTGAACACTAGGTTTGACCAGATGCAAGAAAGGATTGATTCCTTAAAAGAATCCCATATGACTCCTGCTGAGCCTCAATCACCCAGAATGATACCTCTGTGTTGGCCCAGATGACAACCCAAGAGGGGGGGTGAATTGGGTTCTTTAAAAATTTAAACCTTTTTGAAATATTTGTTTGCTTAGTATGTATGGAAGTGAATGCAGATGCAAAAACAAAATGCAATCAGTAAAATAGAGATAGAGATAGAGATAAAGGAGACATGGCAAACACAGAGAGTTTATAGTGGTTCGGTGAATCCAACACCTACGTCCACTCCCAAGATTCACTTGGTCCACACTATAATCTTCCTTGATTACAGCCGAGTTGTTTTACAAGCTCACAACTCAAACTTATTGTTTTCCCGGGATCACAACGAACCCAGCCGGTTTTCCGGGCTCACCAGCACAAAAACCCTAACACAAGCTATACCAAGCTTGTACCAAGGTAAGACTACCTCCACTAGTTCAATCCCCCAGATTGAACTAAATACAAACAATAGAAATAGTGTTTTTCAAATACAGCTCCTCAATGAGCAAATAATCAAATAGAATAACAAGGTTTAGAAAAGCCTGATTTGTAGTTGGTTGGCTTTTGAGCTTTTCTTCTTTTCTTCTTTTCTTCTTCTCCTTGCTGGATTGAATCAAGCCTCAGCTCCGATTCTTCACAGTTGAAGCAGTTGAGAAGGGTTGAAAAGCAAGAAACTTATCCTCTTTCTCCAATTTGGGAAATCCACCAAAGCTTTGATTTGAATGCCTTGGATTCCTCTTGAGCTTTTTGGAGTGGAGTGGATTTGAGCTAGAAGGTTTTTCTCTTGAGATTCAGGCTCTCTCTTTTTCGGATTTTTGATTGGGATTTCTCTATTTCCGATTTTCTCTTTGTTTTTCGTTTCTTCCATTTTTGTTCTTCTTTCTTTTGAATGATAGTCTTCCCTTTTTATAGATTTCTTTCAAGCCATTTTTGGAAGAAAACTATCCGTTGGAGTGTACCTTGTAACAAAATATATCCGTTAGAAATAAAGTAAAATAGAAATATTACCGTTAGAGCTGATCTGGCAATTTGATTTTTCGTTCCAGGTGGGTTGGAGTCGACTCTAACTTTTCTGGAGTCGGCTCTAACTCGAAACACTTTAATCCGTTAATTCTGGAGTCGTCTCTGACTTTTCTGGGGTCGACAAGAAACTTTTCTGGAGTCGACTCTAACAGACCCGGAGTCGACTCTAAGTCGGGGCCAGAAAAATCAACGTTCTGTTTCTTCTGTGGAGTCGGCTCTAACAGTCTCGGAGTCGACTCTAACTTCCGTGCCAGATACTGGAGTCGGCTCTGTGATTCTCGGAGTCGACTCTAATGTCTGCAATCTTACCTAGACATTAGATTCGATCCAGAACAAGATTTAACTCCTGATTTTGATCATTCAATCGACTTATAATCTGAAAAACTTAATCAAAATCATTAGAGCCTTCAATTGTTATACTCAAATAGTTTTGTTAATCATCAAAATCATCAATTGGGTCAACAATCTCCCCCTTTTTGATGATAACAAAAACTTTGAGTATATGCATTCAAAAAATTCATTCGAACTAAAGATTATAGTCATTTTAAAGCTTAAAACATTTTTAATGAAGGATTTGATGCCAATATTCAAAGTGAACTTTTAAAATTATGCATGAGTTCTATATAAGCCATCAATTATGAACATTTAAACTAAATGTACAGAAAATTGCAATTAAGCTTGTTGTTAAGCTCCCCCTGCATTGAATAGCTCCCCCTATATATAAAAATTTTAATTGAACTGATTAAAATTTCAAGTCTCTTTCTTTTTGCATAAACAATCATTTCTCCCCCTTTCTTTCTTTCTTTTTGCATATTCAACCATCTCTCATTAAAATTTCAAGTCTTTCTTTTGCATATTCAACCATCTCTCCCCCTTTTTTGTTATCAGCAATAAGGAGAGTTAGATAAAGAAAGTTATTAGAGAAAAATTGTTGGTTCAATAAGACATAGGGATTCAAGCAGTCAATCATAGACAGATTTGAAAATGTGTAATTGCATTACATAAGTAAGAAACATTACATAAGTTGATTCAAGTACATTCCAAAGTGAGATACATTAGATACTCAAAATTCCTAAATACAAACTATCAAGATCAAAGTCAATATGTTTGAATACAATTTTCTTCAAGTGACCTATGATTTCCATTACATCATCTTTTTGAGATTTCTTAAAATTTTCAAGACAAGCTTCAATCTGTGAGACTGCAAGGTCAATGTCCTTCTTCAGTTGACCAGTTGCATGAACATAAGATCCCGAGCCATCAGCAATGCCTTCCATCCTTTCAAAGATTTTGTGAAGTTCAGCACCAAAGGATTCAACAGAATTGCTTATGGAAAAGGAAATCATGTCAAGTCTCGAGTTAAGTTCTTCTTTTAGCTGATTGAAGTCTTCTTTTAATTGATTAATCTCATGAGATCTCTGACTGTCATATTCAGCAAGCAAGGCTCTCAACTGACCAATCTGCTCATCAGAGAATCTCCCAGAAGCAGTAACAGACAGATGTGGAGGAGGGAACTGTGCTCGGTCCTTCTGAAGGTCCAGCTGTAGATGGTCCCGCAATAAATGGATCAGGGACTGATGGTCCCGCAGTGGATGGTCCAGGGATATCTTCTACTCTGGCCTCTTCAGTTCTATCTCTCTCAGCTCTTTCTTCTCGTCCTCCTTTCATCCAGATACCATTTAACTTCTTGAAGCCCATCCGATGAATAGTAGAAATACTATAATAGTCAGTGTGCCTTAATTTCCTTAGGGGTTCATTATCCATAATTAGCACACCTTGGCTTCTAAAGATCAATGTCAGAACCATACCATATGGCAGTGTAGATCTTTTCTTTGTAGCAGCCTCTGCCATATAACCAATCATCATGCCAGCTAGGTTGACTGGCCTTCCAGTTATAATACAATCCATCAAAAGAATGTCTCGCTCCGAGACGTACTCAAATCTACCAATTTTGGGAAATAAAATTCTTCCACATATGTTGTGTAGTAACCTGAGCTCCAGATTTAATTGATTAGCAAGAATTTCCTCAAACTCGGTTACATCCCTCCCTAACATTCTTGACAATGCACCACTTCTATCATCATGCTGATATTCCATAATACCAATTGTGGGCATTTCCAACAAATTTCCAAGGATTTCAGCAGTTATTACAACTCTAGTTCCTCTTACAATACTGACTAAACCGCCTTCTCCTCTACTCAAATCATTGTAAAATCTCTCACTAGGGCAGGATAAGTGGGGATATCTAATGAACAAATCTTTTCCCACCCCATTTCTTTTAAACATCTTCCTATTGAGAAGCCCTCCGACTCAAAGAAATCAAAGTTGACCTTCCTTCCAGTTGTGATAGTCTTACCGGCTAGTTGATCTACTTTGGGTGAAGAGGGTGAAGGAGGGGAATCTTCTTGAGTGGCCGAAGAGGAGGATGGCGAGGGTTGCCTCCGAATCGTGCGTCGCCTCGTGGGAACGGACGCTCCTCCGACGAAACCGCGCCTCTTGGGTGCCATTGAGTTGATTGGAATGTGTAATCAAAGGTTTGAGAAGATTGGGGAGTTGGAAAGGCTTTGGAACTCCTTGGAGGGTTTTGGGAGACGGATAAAATGATTTGGGGTCGACTCCGCCTTTTTATTTTTGACCTAGTTCGACCTAGAGTCGACTCCCGAAAACTGGGTGTCGGCTCCGAACCAGAAAGTCTGTCAGCGCTCGAATTAGAGTCGGCTCTACAAAAGCCGAGTCGGCTCTAATTGCTTAGACAGAACATCAAAAACTAAGGTGTCGACTCCACAAACTGTTAGAGTCGACTCTAACAGTTTCAGAGATAAAAAATCAAGTTTCAAGGATCTGAAACTATTCAAATTAATCATCAAATTCTAGATAAATGTTCCTTAGCAATTGGGGAAACAATGAATCAAGATCTAGATAGATTTCCTTATTGAATATCGAGATTTTTCAAGAAATTGATGAAATCTAGATAGTTGTCCTTAAGAGTTTCAGAAAACTATTCCAAAGGATCACAAACTCCTAATTCTCCTCTAAGATAACAAAATCTCTCTTCACTTAAGGGTTTTGTAAATATATCTGCCAGTTGTTCTTCAGTATTCACATAATCAAGACAAATTTCATTATTGGCAACATGTTCTCTTATAAAGTGATATCTAATTTCAATATGCTTTGTTCTTGAGTGTTGAATTGGATTTTTAGTTAGATTGATTGCACTTGTATTATCACATCTTATAGGTGTCTTATCAAGTGTGATACCATAGTCTTCAAGTTGTCTCTTAATCCATAGGATTTGAGCACAGCAACTTCCAGCTGCAACATATTCTGCTTCAGCAGTAGATAATGCAACCGAATTTTGCTTTTTGCTAAACCATGAGATTAAGTTACTTCCTAAAAATTGGCATGCACCACTTGTGCTTTTTCTATCTAACTTACATCCAGCATAATCAGAATCAGAATAAGCAATCAGATTTAATGTTGAGTCTCTAGAATACCATAAACCTACATTTTTTGTTCCACTAAGGTATCTAAGAATTCTTTTAACAGCAATTAAATGTGATTCTTTAGGTTCAGACTGAAATCTAGCACATAAGCAAACAGCAAACATTATGTCTGGTCTACTTGCAGTTAAGTAAAGTAGGGATCCGATTATACCTCGATAATATTTTTGATCAACCTTCTTACCTTCTTCATCTTTGTCCAGCTTGCATGAAGGACTCATTGGTGTTCCGAGGGGTTTGATTGATTCCATACCAAACTTCTTTAGAATTTCTCTTGTGTACTTTGTTTGGTTGATAAAGATTCCCTCTTTGCTTTGTTTGATTTGGAGTCCAAGGAAGAAATTGAGTTCTCCCATCATGCTCATTTCAAATTCTCCCTGCATTAACTTAGCAAACTCTTGACATAGAAGATTGTTAGTAGCACCAAATACAATGTCATCAACATAAATTTGAACTACAAGTAAATCTTTATCTTTTCTTTTCAAAAACAATGTTTTATCAACATTTCCTCTTGTAAAATCATTTTCAATCAAAAATTTACTTAGTCTATCATACCAAGCTCTAGGTGCTTGTTTCAAACCATATAAAGCTTTGTGCAATTTAAAAACGTGATTTGGAAATTCATGATCTTCAAATCCCGGTGGTTGTTCAACAAATACTTCTTCATTTATTAATCCATTTAAAAATGCACTTTTGACATCCATTTGAAATAAATTAAAGTTCATGTGACATGCAAATGCAAGTAATAGCCTAATGGCTTCTAATCTAGCTACAGGTGCAAAGGTTTCATCAAAATCAATACCTTCTTCTTGATTATATCCTTTTGCAACTAATCTAGCTTTGTTTCTAATTACTATGCCATTTTCATCTAGTTTATTTCTAAAAACCCATTTTGATCCTATAACAGAATGATCTTTAGGTCTTTCCACTAATGTCCATACATTATTTCTAGTGAATTGGTTTAATTCTTCTTGCATAGCTAACATCCAATTATTATCTTTTTCAGCTTCTTCAATGGTTTTAGGTTCAATTTGAGAAACAAATGCAAGGTGATTACTAATATTTCTCATAGATGATCTAGTTCTTATTCCTTGAGATGGATCACCTATAATCAATTCCTTGGGATGACTATAAGCGTATCTCCAATCTCTTGGTAGATCTACATCATTATGATTAGTATTAATAACATCAGCATTAGGCGAATCATTATCTTTAGCTTCTTGTTCATGATCTGAAGATACATCAATATTAAGTTTTTCAAGATTGTTTTCGAGAATGTTTGTATCTTCCTCATCATCAATCCTTTTGGAACTTGATGCTAAAGATTCATCAAAAACTACATGAATAGATTCTTCAACAATTAAACTTCCTTTATTGAACACTCTATATGCTTTACTAGTTGTTGAATAACCTAAGAATATTCCTTCATCAGATTTTGCATCAAATTTACCTAAGTTATTTTTACCATTATTATGAATAAAACATTTACAACCAAATGCATGAAAATATTTAATGTTGGGTTTTCTATCATGCCATAATTCATAAGGTGTTTTCTTTAAAATAGGTCTTATTAATGCTCTATTTAGGATGTAACATGCTGTGTTAATAGCTTCCGCCCAAAAGTATTTCGGGAGTTTACTTTCACATAGCATGGTACGGGCCATGTCTTCTAGAGTTCTATTTTTCCTTTCAACTACTCCATTTTGTTGAGGGGTTCTTGGTGCAGAAAAATTATGATTAATACCATTTTCATTGCAAAAACTTTCAAATAAGTGATTTTCAAATTCAGTTCCATGATCACTTCTTAGAGACACTATGGTAGTGTTTTTCTCATTTGTTACTTTCTTGAAGAATTTCAGGAATATCGAGAAAGTCTCATCTTTGTGAGCTAAAAACATTACCCAAGTGAATCTAGAGTAATCATCTACTATCACAAGACCATATTTCTTTCCTCCTAGACTTGTGGTTCTAGTTGGTCCAAAAAGGTCCATGTGAAGTAGCTCTAATGGCCTAGAAGTTGAAACAACATTTTTAGATTTAAAAGAACTTCTCGTTTGTTTTCCAAACTGACATGCATCACATATTTTGTTATTTTCAAAATCTATTTTAGGTAGTCCTTTTACTAAATCCATTCTAATTAGTTTTGAAATCAGGTGTGTGCTTGCGTGACCTAATCTTCGATGCCACAACCAACCAATCTCATTCATATTAGCATTATTAGCAACTAAGCAATGATTATTAGTAGACAAATTGTCTAAGTCAATCAAGTATACATTGCCATTTCTATTTCCAATAAAAACAATGCTATTATCAATGGGATTAGCAACTGTGCATATAGAAGATTCAAATGATACTTTAAAACCTTTGTCACATAATTGACTAATGCTAATTAAATTATGTTTCAAACCATCAACATATAAGACATTTTCAATATATGTGGAGGGAGTTATTTGAATGTTACCAAACCCCAAGATTTGGCCTTTGCCATTGTCGCCAAATGTAACTACTCCTCCTCTTTTGCTTTCAAGGGTGATGAATTGATCTTTGTCACCCGTCATGTGCCTTGAGCAGCCGCTATCAAGATACCACTTTCGCTTTGATCTTTTGGCCGCAAGACACTCCTGCAAAGATGATCAAGTCTTATGTTTAGGTACCCAAGCTTTCTTGGGTCCTTCATGGTTAGTAGCAATAAAAATGTTCCTTTTGGAACCCATATTTTCTTTCCTTTAATATTTAAGTTTTTATTAGGTTTTAGAATTTTACATTCATAAGATTTATGTCCTTTTTGATTACATTTAAAGCATGTAAAATTACTTTGGCCAGCACGCACAAAAATATTTTTCAGTGATTTTTGTTTTCTTAAAGTGTTATACCCTAATCCGGCTTTGTCAAAAACTGCTTTTTGACTATTTAATAACATGTTCAATTTAGTTGAGCTTAAGGTAAACTTATCAACTATGTTCTTATGTTTTTCAACCTCTTTCCTTAGTTTATCATTTTCATTGAAATTAATTCTTTTTCTTTTACCAAAATTTCATTTTCAGATTTAAGTTTCTTAACTTCATTATTAAGATCTTCCTTTTCTTTAATGAAAGTTAAATTTTCATTTTTCAAAAGCTTGTATTTCTTTTTCAAAACCTTGAAATCGCCGACAAGTTCATTAAAAGCATCAAATAATTCATCAAATGCAAACTCATCGCAAGGGTTATCGGAACTTACCTCATCGTTGTCGTCCGCCATAAACATACATTTGCGACTTCCTTTTGTTCTTCTTCTTCGGAAGAAGATTCTTCGCTATCACTCCAAGTCGCCACATAAGCCTTCTTTTTCTTTTTGTAGGCTTTCTTTAATTTAGGACATTCATTCCTAAAGTGCCCCGGTTTATTACACTCATAGCAAGTCAAGGGGTCTTTCTCTTTTTCTTTGTCCTTGTCCTTGTTCTTATCCTTTTCTCCTTCCCACTTTGCTCCAAATTTCTTCTTGTGGAAGGGTTTCTTTCTCCTCATGAATCTTTTAAACTTTTTAGCTAAGAGAGCAGTCTCTTCATCATCATCATCATCATCATCGCTGCTGCTCTCTTCTTCTTTTGCAGCTTTGAGGGCAATCACTTTCTTCTTCTTTGTGTCCTCCTCTACGTGCTGCTTCATTGTCAACTCATGGGTCATAAGTGATCCTAGAAGCTCCTCTAAGGGTAGAGTGTTGAGGTCCTTTGCTTCTTGGATTGCTGTCATTTTTGCTTCCCATGATCTTGGTAATGACCTAAGAATTTTTCGAACAAGTTCTGAGTTAGTATATGTCTTACCAAGACTTTTTAAACCATTTACAATATCTGTAAATCTAGTATACATGCATGCAATGGTTTCAGATTGTTCCATGCTAAACAACTCATATTTATGAACAAGAATATTAATTTTAGATTCTTTTACTTGGTTGGTACCCTCATGGGTAACCTCTAATCTATCCCAAATCTCCTTTGCGGAATTACATGTGGAGATTCTATTAAATTCATTAGCATCTAAAGAGCAATATAAACATTCATGGCTTTAGCGTTAAGCTGTGCCATCTTCCTATCATTATCATTCCAGTCCCTTTCGGGCTTAGGAACAATAGTGCCATCAATAACATGTGTGGGTGTACTAGGTCCATTAATTATAACACCCCATAGTTCATAGTCAGAAGCTTGAATGAATATCCTCATTCTAGCTTTCCAATATGAATAATTTGAACCATTAAACAGTGAGGTCTATTCGTAGAATGACCTTCAGCAAATGATCCAACTTGAGCTGCCATTTGGATCTTTAGCTCTTGATCGTGTGATCAAAATCTAATGAGCACTAGCTCTGATACCAATTGTTGGCCCAGATGACAACCCAAGAGGGGGGGTGAATTGGGTTCTTTAAAAATTTAAACCTTTTGAAATATTTGTTTGCTTAGTGTGAGTGAAGTGAATGCAGATGCAAAAAAAATGCAATCAATAAGATAGAGATAGAGATAGAGATAAAGGAGACACGGCAAACACAAAGATTTATAGTGGTTCGGTGTATCCAACACCTACGTCCACTCCCAAGATTCACTTGGGTCCACACTATAATCTTCCTTGATTACAGCCGAGTTGTTTTACAAGCTCACAACTCAAACTTGTTGTTTTCCCGGGATCACAACGAACCCAGCCGGTTTTCGGGCTCACCAGCACAAAAACCCTAACACAAGCTATACCAAGCTTGTACCGAGGTAAGACTACCTCCACTAGTTCAATCCCCCAGATTGAACTAGACACAAACAAAGAAATATTGTTTTTCAAGTACACAGCTCCTCAATGAGCAAATAATCAAATAAATAACAAGGTTTAGAAAAGCCTGATTTGTAGTTGGTTGGCTTTTGAGCTTTTCTTCTTTTCTTCTTCTCCTTGCTAGATTGAATCAAGCCTCAGCTCCGATTCTTCACAGTTGAAGCAGTTGAGAAGGGTTGAAAAGCAAGAAACTGATCCTCTTTCTCCAATTTGGGAAATCCACCAAAACTTTGATTTGAATGCCTTGGATTCCTCTTGAGCTTTTTGGAGTGGAGTGGATTTGAGCTAGAAGGTTTTTCTCTTGAGATTCAGGCTCTCTCTTTTTCGGATTTTTGATTGGGATTTCTCTATTTCCGTTTTTCTTCTTTGTTTTTCGTTCTTTTTTTTGAATGATAGTCTTCCCTTTTTATAGATTTCTTTCAAGCCATTTTTGGAAGAAAACTATCCGTTGGAGTGTACCTTGCAACAAAATATATCCGTTAGAAATAAAGTAAAATAGAAATATTACCGTTAGAGCTGATCTGGCAATTTGATTTTTCGTTCCAGGTGGGTTGGAGTCGACTCTAACTTTTCTGGAGTCGGCTCTAACTCGAAACACTTTAATCCGTTATTTCTGGAGTCGTCTCTGACTTTTCTGGGGTCGACAAGAAACTTTTCTGGAGTCGACTCTAACAGACCCGGAGTCGACTCTAAGTCGGGGCCAGAAAAATCAACGTTCTGTTTTTCTGTGAGAGTCGGCTCTAACAGTCTCGGAGTCGACTCTAACTTCCGTGCCAGATACTGGAGTCGGCTCTGTGATTCTCGGAGTCGACTCTAATGTCTGCAATCTTACCTAGACATTAGATTCGATCCAGAACAAGATTTAACTCCTGATTTTGATCATTCAATCGACTTATAATCTGAAAAACTTAATCAAAATCATTAGAGCCTTCAATTAGTTATACTCAAATAGTTTTGTTAATCATCAAAATCATCAATTGGGTCAACACTCTGAATCCTAGAGTCCAATATCCTGAAACTATTGTTGAACCCCACCAAAGAAGACCTCATCATGACTACATTGATCAAGATGAAAGAGCCCTTAGGAATATCCGACTTGATGCACCCACTTTTGATGAGGACCTAGACCCTAAGGTGTACATAGATTGGGAGGAAGATATGTACCAATATTTCGAATGATATGAAATGTCAAAGGACAGAAAGTTTAAATTTGTCAAGCTTAGACTAATTCGACAAGCTAGGTTATACTGGGGAAATGTTGAGCAACTGTGTAGGCAAAGAGGAGACATGCCAATAGGTACTTGGAGAGCCATAAAAATCAAGCTTAGGAAGAAGTACCTACCTATTTCCTATAAACAAAGGTTACTGGACCAATGGCAATGGCTAAGTCAAGGGAATAGGCCTGTGTCAGAATACATTGCTAAGTTTGATGAATATGTTATGCGATGTAGTATTGGTGAATCAGAAGATGTAACCCTATCCAGATTTAGAGCCGGTTTAAGGGAAGAGATTTAGAAAGAATTGTTTCTTAGAGAAGTCCATGACTTAGAACAAGCATACTAGGTAGCTAGGGACTTTGAAAGATTCCAAAGAGTACCATTTGTCCATCGGTCTGAACCCATAAGATGAGTTCCCCAAGCCAAAGGTCTAATCCAAGCCAGACTCACTTTAGCCGACCCATACCCAATACTCCTTTAGTCCGAAAGATTGATAAAGGAAAAAGTCCAGAAATCCAAATGAGTAATACTCAAAATATACACTGTTTCAAATGTCATAAGGTAGGTCATTATGCGAGTTAATGTCCTACTAGAGCCTTGCATATAGGAGAAGTAGAGGAGGAAGTTAATGAATCAATTGCGAATTTGGAGGAAAAGATTTATGAAGCAGAAGTGAATCTAGCTGATGAGTATGATGGAGATGAAGAAGTTTTAGACTCATTGAGTTTTTAGGAGTTGTTAGATGTATCTTGACCTAGACCAAAGAGCAGAAAGACTGGCGTAGGACTAACATCCTACAAACTTTTGTCAAAATACGGGAGAAAGCATGCAAAATCATTATAGATAGTGGGAGTTGTGTCAATGCAATTTCAACTAATACTATTAAGAGTTTAGGATTATCCACTGCTTTCCATCCTAACCCTTATAAGGTTTCTTGGATAGATTCCACTTCAATACCGGTCAAGTTTAGATGTCAAGTTCAGATGCAATTCCAGTCGTACCTAGAAAAAGTTTGGTGTGACATACTTTCAATGGGGGTTAGTAGCATTATTCTTGGTAGACCTTGGTTATATGATCGTGATGCTACTTTATTCGGTTGATCTAATTCTTGTTCCTTTCATTTTAATGGAAAGAAGATAGTTATAAACCCTTTTTCACCCAAAGACAACATTAAGAGAGGGTCTAGTAACTTGAAGGAAAAGAAACAGGGGTTGCATTTGATGAATGATAAAGACTTAGAAAAGAAAATTAATGAAGGTTCACCAATTTGGAAATCTATCGACCTCATTCCATTACCCACTCATGAACAAATGTCTGAGTCCGCCGAGTCATATGCACAGTATATTAAGGAATTGCATAAGGAGATTAGTAAAAAAATTCAAATGAGCAATGAAGTCTATAAGAATATGGCCAATTAATGAAAGAATTCAATATAGGGGACTTTGTCATGGTTAAACTTAGACCTAAAAGGTTCTCACCGAAAACTATGAAGAAACTGCATGCCCAGAGAGCTGGACCTTTCAAAGTATTAAAGAGAGTTGGACCTAATGCACATGTGTTAGAGTTACCACCAGATTATGGCATTAGTTCAACATTTAATATTTCTGATCTGAAAGAATACAAAGAGCCGGCATTAATTCCTAGTGAGCTTTTTGGACCTTACCCAACCTTTGAGAGTGAAACCCTAGCAGAGTATCCATCAGCAATTCAGCCAGAGCGGAGAGATGGGATTGAACGTATCTTGGATGACCAGGCAATTACCATCAGAAATAAGGGCTATCAACATTATCTGGTTAAATGGCAAGGAAGGCCAGAATTCAAGGATTTCTGGATCACCCGAGAGGATCTGCAGCAAATCGATCCAGACCTGCTAGAAAGGTATCAAAGTCAGACCAGCCCTTACTCGATAGGGTCGAGTTCATCCTATCCCAGGAGAATTGGTGCGGACACCAAAGTTCAAAAGAGGCTTTGATCTAATTCAACCAGCCCTTACTCGATAGGGTCGAGTTCATCCCATCCTAGGAGAATTGGTGCGGACACCAAAGTTTGAAAGAGGCTTCGATCTAATTCAATATGGCTTTAATTCTTTCATGTGTCTTGTAAATAGAGTAATAATTTTATTTCTTTGAATTTAAATCATGTAATTAAAGTTGGTTTATTTTAATTTGGGTTCTTGAGTCCAAGTAGGATCAAATTGGTTTATATTAGTGAGTTTAGTAGTTGGGTCCAAGAGAGGTATGAAATTGGGTTTAAGGTAAGCAAGTGAGCTTGAAGATTGGATGCTTTCAACTACTCCAACAAATCAATTCAAGGTAGACGCCACTTCAGCAAGCATTGTTGGATGCCATGTCAACCTCTTGGTGTACACCTCATCAAGCCACATCACCACATGCCACATCACCAAAGAGAATTCAAATTCAAAGGAGCTACCCACTTTTCTCTCCTCTTTTTAAGCTTAGTTATAAGTTGTTTCAACTGCCCACCCTTATAGCTAGCTTAGGTTGCAACTTTCCATGAAAAGCTTCATGTAATTTGAATTTAGGTTGCAACTTCCCATGAAAAGCTTCATGTAATTTGAATTTTTAAAAGTCCCTTGAAGGCTTATAAATACTACTCCAAGCTCTCTTGTAAAAACGATTGATGATGAATGAAAGTTGAGTTTATTTTCTTCCATTTGTGTTGGCAAATGTCCTCCGAGAGGGAGTGGATGAGAGGCCCTTAGCTACTATTTATTTTCTTCCATTTGTGTTAGCAAATGTCCTCCGAGAGGGAGTGGGTGAGAGGCCCTTAGCTACTTTAAGAAAGTCATCTCCACGCCAAGATCCATTAGCCATACTCTATTTCATTCGATCATCCCATCCCATCTTCCAAGGTACAAGAAGAGTCCACAAAGAAGGTCGACCAAGCTACTTCAAATCTGCCAAGCTTCATCTTAACTTCAACCTGCCCTTCCTCTTCCTTCATTTCATACTCCACCAAATTTTTATGTTCTTAACTCTAATTTGATTTGTATAGGATCCCCGGGAATTCCAGGTTCCAAAGAAGAAGGTCTTCCGTGATGCGAAACAGATACAAGAAGTCCTGCAACTAGACGAATCTCCTTGTCATCCAAGAACTTCATCCTTGAGTGTAAACCTTCTAATCTCTGATATATTAATGGCCGGGTACCCCTCTTTCAACATTTTTCGATCTAAAATATTAGAGTAACTAAGCCCTAGCCTGTGTGGTTTCTTAGCCACAAAGATCCTTTCTCTTTACTATTTTGAAGGATTCTCCTCCAAGTTTAGTTTAACATGCAAATCCCTTTATGAAATTTCTGCTCTTTTACATGAAAATGTAGCCTAGCTTCACTTCATTTTTCATTTAGTTATTACTATCTCTTCCTAGATTGCATCATTCCATATCATTCCCCCATCAAAGAGTTCTTTGGTTGGAAAGGCTGTGCTTCCCGTATATCGTTGTGTTTGGATGGGACTTGTCTTTGGGGATTTTATTTCATTGTTCAAGGGTCGAGGCTGGTTAGGGAAAAGGGATCCTCTAATGCCATCACCGGTAGACGCAAGGACCTATTGGCCATAGAAAGCGCTTGCGCGTACCGATTGAAAGCTCAGTGACAATGATGTGGGGGAATTTGTAGAGAGCATGATTGGAAGGGTCAATTGGTGAAGGACACGTGGCATGGTTTTTTGGCAACGGGTTTACGTGGATTATTGTTTCACTATGTTAAAATATAATGGTTATTAATTCTTAGTATTTTATTTTATTTATTATTTTTAGTCTGAGTTGGACCTATACATAGTTGAACCTATTTTATTATGTTTTGGTGTGGTTGCCTCATATGGATAAGAGGCATTATGTTTATCCTAGAATTAGAAATAATATTTTTATGATGGTGTGCTTATGAAATTCTAGATGTATTTTTTCTTGCTGACAGAAAACTTTCTTCTACTCAGATTTCTCTTTTAAAAAATAATTTAGATTGCAAAAAATTCTTACAGATGGAAGAAATAAAAAAAAGGAAAGAGAGATCTTTAGACTTTCTTATGTCGTACACGGTGAGCCGTCGGCTGGTGAGATCCTCATCGATCTCCGTGGAGTTACTCCGTGAAGATCCTCAAGAAGACGAGGGAGGATTGCTTGTTACGGCAGCAGCGGCAGCGGACCTCAAGCAAAAAGAATAAAATAATTGTGAGGAGGACAAGTAGGGAGAAGCCCCTACCAAAATCTCTAAGAAATCCAATCGCCGCAATCATTTTTGGTTGCGGATTCTCTCGATTGGTGGTGGGATCTCAAGGTATTGCTCACGGCCTGTTGTTGAAAAAGAAAAAAAAAATCAAAGTCATGCCTCTTTGAAGAGGTTTAAAGAAAATATGTATTGTTTCCAAAAGGCCTCCAAAGGCTTCGATTTGCCATTTTTGGATTCGATGGGGAGATCCGAGAAGGAGATCATTTCGCCCGATCATCTTCTTCTATCATACCATACCAACAAAAAAAATAGAAAATAGAAGATGGGAGAACGGGACTTGGCCAACCTAAAATTTTTCTTGGTACAAAAAAGCTTAATCTTGACAAAGAAGATTGTGAGAAAAAAAATTGCCCTAGTGTGATTCATGGCAAGCTCAAGCAATATGGGTATGACTATCAACCAACCTTCTATTCCTATATTTGATGGAGAAAATTATGATTATTTGAGCATCAAGATGAAGACCCTTTTTATTTCACAAGAGATATGGGATTTAGTAGAGAATGGATATGAAGAGCCTATTAATCCAACAAATCATTAAAAGGAGCAATTGAATGATTACAAAAGAAAGATGCCAAAGTCCTGTTCTTCATCCAACAAGCTATATCTAACAAACCTTTTTTCAGAATCATTAGAGCCACCAAATCAAAGAAGGAAAGAAAAATTTTGCAGGAGGAATTTCAAGGCAACATCAAGGTGAGAGCTATCGAACTTCAAACTCTAAGAAGAAAATTAGATAATTTAAAAATGTAAGAACATAAAAAATTAAAGAATTACTTCTCTAAAATTATGGAGACTGTTAATCAAATTAATAGCTAGAGTGAAACCATCACCGAGCAAAGAATATGTGAGAAAATTTTGGCTAGTTTGTTTCCAAAATTTAATACAATAGTTACAATTGTTGAAGAATCTAAAGATCCTTCTGTTTTAACTGTTCATGAATTAATTAGATCTCTTGAAGCTCATGAGCAAAAATTGTTTAGGCATAAAGAATCATAAATTGAAAGTGTCTTTCAATCTAAACTCAAAGTAGTTGATAAAAGTTCTCAAAAAGAATCATCTAGTCATGCTTCAATTAAAAGAGAGTCATTTAGAGATGAAAACCAGAGTAGAGGAGGAGAAAGAAATATGAGAGGAAGAGGTAAAGGAATGCAAAGAAATAACCTTCTAAGAAAATAATATGATGAGAACACTCAACAAAGGTGTAATATATGTAAAAGATCTTCTCATGTTGAAAAAGATAGCTGGTTTAAGGGAAAACCTCAATGTTATAATTATAAAAAGTTTGGATATGTTCAAAAAGATTGCAGGTACAAAGCAAATGAGCAAGCACACTTCTCAAAAGAAAATGAAGGTGAACAAATCATATTATATGCATGTAAAACTACAGAAGAGCAAAGAAATAATGTATGGTATCTTGACAGTGGATGCAGCAATCACGTGATTGGTGACAAATCCATTTTTATGAACATTGACAGTTCTTCAATTTCACAAGTACTCAACTCAATTCATCTAAGCCTTTTCCCAACTACATCTTCAATTTCAAAAGTAAAGATGGGAAATGGTGTATTAGTCCAAGCAAGAGGGAAAGGCTTAATAGCAATTAATACCAAGAAAGAAAAAAAAAAGTTTATTCATGATGTTTTACTTATTTCAAACTTGAAGCAAAATCTCTTGAGTGTTGGATAATTGATTGAGCATGGACACATGGTGCATTTTGAAGATAATGTTTGCAAGTTATATGATAGAGGGGTGAAAAAGTAACTTATGGCAAATATCAAGATGAAGAAAAATAGAAGTTTTTCTCTTATTTTGTACTATGCAAAGGATGTTGCATGGAAGATAGAAATGAATGATGAATCATAGTTATGGCACAAAAGGCTTGGGCACTTAAACTTTCTAAGCTTGAGAAATATATTAGTGTATGGTCTACTAGCAATACATGACAAGGAAGAACCCTTTGAAGGATGTGCACTTGAAAAATAACATAGAGAGGCATTTTCAAAAGAACATGTATAGAGAGCCAAAGCACCATTGGAGCTTATTCATACTGACATATGTGGACCTATGAAAACACCTTGTCATGCAGA
The DNA here is from genome assembly GCA_900491605.1 of Calamus simplicifolius. NCBI lineage: Eukaryota > Viridiplantae > Streptophyta > Magnoliopsida > Arecales > Arecaceae > Calamus > Calamus simplicifolius. Next base: position 351,163 of record UESW01004775.1, read on the forward strand.
TAATATCTACTTCGTTATTTTTATTGATGACCATTCAAGGATGACATGGGTGTATTTTATGAGACATAAATCAAAGACATTTCTTATCTTCAAGATGTTCAAAAATCTTATGGAAAGATAAAGTGGGTATTATATCAAGGTGCTGAGAAGTGATAAAGATAGTGAATACAATTCAAATGAATTTAAGAAGTTTTGTGAAGATATTGGTGTACAAAGATAATTGACTGTTGATTATACACTAGAGCAAAATAGAGTTGCAAAAAGAAAGAACCGTACTATTATTGAGATGGCTAGATCTATGCTTAAAGAGCCTTTCAAATTCTTATTGGGTAGAAGCAGTGAATACAGTAGTGTACCATAGATGTCCGACAAAAGCTCTTCAGAATATGACACCATGTGAAGCCTTATCTAGTAGAAAGCCTTTAGTGAAGCATTTCAAAATCTTTGGATGTGCATGTTATGCACATATTCCAAAGAAAAGAAGACACAAACTTGATGAAGTAAGTGAAAAATGTATTTTTGTTGGATACAATTCTAAATCAAAATGTTACAGACATTTCAGCTTGAAGCAAAATAAAGTGATCATAAGAAGAAATGCTATTTTCAATAAGAAAGTTTCTTAGGATTGGAAGCAAAAGAAAGTTGAAGAAAATATTATTTCTCTTGATGAAGAAATTCAAGATGCTCAAAATGAAGAAAATGAGGTTGAAATGTTCACCACAAACTTCTCCAAGTGTAAGTCCATTTTCAACTTCAAGTTCAAGTTCATCTTCAAGTTTTACTCCTATAAGAATGAGAAGATTAAATGCTATTTATGCCTCTTGTAATTTCTGCATGATTGAGCCTGAAACTTATGAAAATATTATGCATGAAGAAGTGTGGAAGAAGGCAATGCAAGAAGAAATTAATATGATTGAGAAAAACAAAACTTGGGAGTTAGTGAAGAAACCAAGTGATAAGAAAGTCATTGGCTTGAAGTGGATCTACAAGATAAAACATAATTTAAATGGGATCATTCAAAGACATAAAGCAAGATTGGTAGTAAAGGGATACTCTCAATTACCTAGTATTGATTATCAAGAAACTTTTGCACCTATTGCTAGATATGATATAATTAGAACTCTTATTTTTATAGCAGCACATAAAAGTTAAAAACTACACCAACTAGATGTAAAGTCAGCATTTTTAATGGAGTATTGAAAAAAGAAATTTATGTTGAACAATCTCAAGGCTTCATCATCAAGGTCAAGAAAGCAAGGTATACAAGTTGAAGAAAGCATTATATGGGCTGAAGAAAGCATCCAGAGCATGGTATTCTCAAATTGATACTACTTCAATGAGAAAAGTTTCTTAAAAAGTCCAAATGAACCAACACTTTATATGAAGAGGCAAGGTAATGATATTCTTATTGCCTCTCTTTATGTTGATTTAATTATTACTAGTAATAATAAAAATATGATTTTGACTTTCAAAAGTGATATGATGAGAAAATATGAAATGAATAATATGGGTTGCTTCATTATTTTTTAGGAATTGAAATCAGTCAAAGAACATATGACATCTTTATCAGTCAAAAGAAGTATGTAGAATGCATTCTCAAGAAATTCAATATAAAAAATTGCGATATTATGAAAATACCTTTTGTGGTAAATGAGAAGTTGATGAAAGAAAATAAAAGTGGTAAAGCCAATGCACAATTATACAGAAGCATTATTGAAAGTTTATTATATCTAACAATTACAATGCCAGATATTATGTTTGTATTAAGTTTACTTTTCATATTTATACAAAAACCAAGTAAAATTAACTTTGGACAAGCAAAAAGAGTTTTGAGATACATCAAAGATACTAAAGATTATGGGATCATGTATGAAAGAAACAAGGATGATATTGTGAAGTTATTTGGATTTTGTGATAGTGATTGAGCTGAAAGCATTTATAACATGAAAAGCACATTAGGTTATGTATTCTTTTATGGATCAAGTATCATATCTTAGGCATCAAAGAAGCAAGATACATTAGCATTATCATCTTTTGAAGTAGAATATGTTTCAACTACTGTGACAGCACAATAAATAATTTGGTTGAGAAAGTGACTTGAAGATATGGGTGAGAAGCAAGAAGAAGCTACTATACTACTATGTGATAACAAGTCTACAATTTCTAGGATAACGAATCTTATCTATCATAGCCACACCAAGCACATCAAAATCAAGTATCATTTCATAAGAGATGTGGTAGAAGAAAAAGAAATTAAAGTCAAGTATGTGAAGACTCAAGACCAAATGACAGATATCTTCACCAAGGCACTATCCAAGGAGAAAATCATTTACTTTAAAGATCTCATGGGTATCTAAGAACAACCATTAAACATAAGTGTTAAAATTAATATAATGTTGTTAATTCTTAGTATTTTATTTTATTTATTATTTTTAGTCTAAGTTGGGCCTATACATAGTTGGGTCTATTTTATTATGCTTTGGTGTGATAGCCTCATATGGATAAGAGGCATTATGTTTATCCGTAGAACTAGAAATAATATTTTTATAGTAGTGTGCTTATGAAATTCTAGATCTATTTTTTTTTTGACAGAAAACCTTCTGCCCAGATTTTCCTTTCAAAAAATAATCTATATTGGAAACAATCCTAACACACTCTAACAACGAGAGGATGGTGGCAACAAAGGAGAGGAAGGGATCAAAAGGCCTCATGGTCTTGTGCAGTGCAAAATACATAAGCTATGATTTGGCCATCATGTTGAAGCTGACGTTCTCTTCTTTTCCTCTTTATTTTATAAGTTGTTGCATTTTTATGTTTTTGAGAAAAGATTGTACTACTCAAACTTTTTTCAAAACAACTCTACACTATATGTAATCTTAACTTACATCTCATAATTTGATCTTGACATTACAAGAAAGGATTAGATGCATACAATCTTACCATCTTATTTCTTTATAGGTAAAGGATGAAAGATTTCACTATGACATTCTAAGGATAAAGCTTCTATGCTTGGGTAGGCTTATATATTGGCAAAAATTTGAGGCATACTAATTTTGTTTCACAAAGTATTATATATGATTTATGCATTATTTTATATTTTTGTGAGAGTTTTAAGATAATTACACCCTCTAAAAAATAAGAAAAATAATATTTAGAGATACTTCACTAGAGGTGGGCACTGGGTCATACCTGGCACAGCTGTTTAGGGGGATTTAGACCATTTTACCCCTCCCAATAGTCATATAACAACTATATTAAAGGGTATTTTCAGAAAAAAAATATTTGGGACTTCTATAAATAGCCCATCTGTTGACCCAATTGATGATTTTGATGATTAACAAAACTATTTGAGTATAATTTTTGAAGGCTCTGATGATTTTGATTTAGTGTTTCAGCCTATAAGACTATTGAAAGATCAAAATCAAGAGTTACAATGTGTTCTGGATCGAATCTAATGTCTAGGTAAGAATTGCAGACATTAGAGTCGACTCCGAGAATCACAGAGCCGACTCCGGAACTGGCACGGTCATTAGAGTCGACTCCGAGACTGTTAGAGTCGACTCTCACAGACGAAGCAGAAAGTCGATTTTTCTGGCTCCAACCTAGAGTCGACTCCGGGTAAGTTAGAGTCGACTCCGGAAAAGTTTCTTGTCGACCCCAGAAAAGCCAGAGACGACTCCGGAATATCATTTTAAAACGCCTCGAGCTAGAGCCGACTCCAGAAAAGTTAGAGTCGACTCCAACCCACCTGGAACGAAAAACGAAGTTGCCAGATCAGCTCTAACGGTAACTTTTCTATTTTTACTCATTTCTAACGGATATATTTTGATAGAAGGTACACTCCAACGGATAGTTTTATTCCAAAAGAGGTGTAAAAGAAATCTATAAAAAGGGAGTCTATTGTTCAAAAAAAAGAGAAGAAGAAAAAAAAAATCTGAAAAACAAAGAGAAAATCTGAGATAGACAAATCCCATTTCAAAAATCCGTGAGCTTGAATCTTGAAAGGAAAACCTTCTAGCTCAAATCCACTCCACTCCAAAAGCTCAAGAGGAATCCAAAGCGTTCAAAATCAAAGTCTTGGAGGATTTCCCAACTTGGAGAAAGGAGATTCGTTTCTTGCTTTTCAACCCTTCTCAACTGCTTCAACCACGAAGAATCGGAGCTGAGGCTTGATTCAATCCAGCAAGGAGAAGAAGAAAAGAAGAAAAGAAGAAAAGCTCAAAAGCCAACCTATCTACAAATCAGGCTTTTCTAAACCTTATTATTTTTGTATATTTGCTCATTGAGGAGCTTTGTATTCACACACAATACTTATCTTATTTTTGCCTAGTTCAATCTGGGGGATTGAACTAGAGGAGGTAGTTTTACCTCGGGTTAAGCTTGTTTAAGCTTGGGTTAGTTGTGAGCCCGTGAAAAACAACGTGTAGGGTTTTGTGCTGGTAAGCCCGAGTAAAACCAGCTGGGTTCGTTGTGCACCCGGTAAAACAACAAGTTTGAGTTGTGAGCTTGGAAAACAACTCGGCTGTAATCTAGAGAGATTATAGTGTGGACCCAAGTGAATCTTGGGAGTGGACGTAGGTGTTGGATACACCGAACCACTATAAAATCTTTTGTGTTTGCAGTGTCTCATTGTCTCTTTATCTATCTCTATCTTACTCACTGCACTTTATAGTTATCTTGCATTTGCCCTCATTAATCTCAAGCAAACTATTTTAAAAAGGGCTAATTTTTTAAAGAACCCAATTCACCCCCCCCCCCCTCTTGGGTTGCCATCTGGGCCAACAATTGGTATCAGAGCAAGTGCTCATTTAGAATTTGATCTCACGATCAAGGGCTAAAGATCCTTATGGCAACACAAAGTGGTTCATGTTTTGCTGAAGGTCATTCTACGAATAGACCTCCTTTATTTAATGGAACCAACTATTCATATTGGAAAGCTAGAATGAGAATATTCATTCAAGCTTCGGACTATGAATTGTGGGGAGTAATAATAAACGGACCTAGTACACCCACACACCTTATTGATGGCACTATTGTTCCTAAACCCGAAAGGGATTGGAATGATAATGATAGGAGAATGGCACAACTAAATGCTAAAGCCATTAATATCTTATATTGTTCCTTAGACTCTAATGAATTCAACCGTATCTCAACATGTAATTCCGCAAAAGAAATTTGGGATAGGTTGGAAATAACTCATGAAGGAACAAACCAAGTTAAGGAATCAAAAATAAATATTTTGGTTCATAAATATGAATTGTTTACAATGGAACAAACTGAAACCATCACATGCATGTTCACTAGATTCACCGATATTGTGAATGGTTTAAAGAGTCTTGGTAGAATTTATTCTAATGCTGACCTTGTGCGCAAAATTCTTAGGTCACTACCAAGATCGTGGGAAGCAAAAGTCACTGCATCCAAGAAGCAAAGGACCTCAATGCACTACCTTTAGAGGAGCTTCTAGGATCCTTAATGACCCACGAGCTGACATGAAGCAGCATGTTGAGGAGGAAACAAAAAGGAAGAAAACTCTTGCCCTCAAGACTGCAGAAATGGAAGAGAGCAGCAGTGAAAGTAATGATGAGGATGATGATGAAACTGCTCTCTTGGCCAAAAAATTCAGAAGGTTTATGAGAAAAAGGCCATTCCATAAAAAGAAATTTGGAGCAAGATTTGATGGAGAAAAGATAAGAAAAAGGACAAGGAGAAAGAAAAAGAAAAAGAGCCCTTAGTATGTTATGAGTGCAAAAAGCCAGGGCACTTTAAATATGATTGTCCTTTGCTGAAAAAGGCCTACAAGAAAAAGAAGAAAGCATACATGGCAACATGGTCTGATGAATCTTCCTCATCGGAAGAAAATGAACAAAAGGAAGTTGCCAATATCTGCTTCATGGCCAACAACGACGACAACGACAATGAGGTAAGTTCTGAAAACTCAAATGATGAATTTACATTTGATGAAATGTTTGAAGCTTTCAATGAATTGATGATTGATTTTAAATCTTTGAAAAAGAAGTATAAGTTTTGAAAAATGATAATATTAGCTTAGCTAAAAGTAAAAATGAATTAGCTTTAGAAGTTAAGAACTTAACTAATGAAAAAGAAGAACTTAGGAAAGAAAGAGAAAATATTAATCAAGAAATAGATTTATTGAAATCTGAAACTAAAAACTCAACAAAAGATTTAAAAGTTCAATTAGAAACCTTAGCTTTAGAAAAAGAATCAATCTCTAAAGACAATGATTTATTAAAGAAAGATGTTAAAAAGTATAAAGACATTGTTGAGAAATTTACTTAAGCTCAACTAAACTAAATATGATTTAGATAGTCAAAAAGCTGTTTTTGACAAAGCAGGTTTAGGGTATAACACATTAAGGAAACAAAAATCTTTAAAGAATATTTTTGTAAAAGCCAACCAAAGTAATATAACTTGTTTCAAATGTAATGAAAAGGGTCATAAATCATTTGAATGCAAAACGTTAAATAATAACAACAAGTTAAATATTAAAGCAAAGAAAATATGGGTTCCGAAAGGAACAATTTTTGTTGCTGCTAACCATGAAGGACCCAAGAAAGCTTGGGTACCTAAACATAAAGTTTAAATTATGTTGCAGGAATGTCTTGTAGCCAAAAGATCAAAGAAAAAGTGGTACCTTGATAGTGGCTGCTCAAGACATATGACGGGTGACAAAGATGAATTCATCACCCTGGAAGAAAAGAAAGGTGGAGTTGTGACGTTTGGCGATAACGGTAAAGGTCAAATTATGGGCCTTGGTAAAGTTCGCATAACTCCATCTATATTATTGATAATGTACTTTATGTTAATGGTTTAAAGCACAATTTAATTAGTATAAGCCAACTATGTGATAAGAACTTTAATGTTTCATTTAAATCTTCTATTTGCATAGTATCTGATTCCATTAATGATAGCATTGTTTTTACTGGTTATAGACATGGCAATGTGTACTTAGTTGACTTAGACAAATTATCTGAAAGTAGTCATTGCCTAATTGCTGACAATGCTAACATAATGATATTGGATGGTTATGGCATCGTAGATTAGGTCATGCAAGCACACACCTTATTTCAAAACTAATTAAAATGGATTTAGTTAAAGGTTTACCTAAATTAGATTTTGAAAATAACAAAATCTGTGATGCATGTCAATTTGGAAAACAAACTAGAAGTTCTTTCAAATCTAAAAATGTTGTTTCAACTTCTAGGGCTTTAGAGCTACTTCACATGGATCTTTTCGGACCAACTAGAACCACAAGTCTAGGAGGAAAGAAATATGGTCTAGTGATTGTAGATGATTATTCTAGATATACTTGGGTAATGTTTTTAGCTCACAAAGATGAGACTTTCTCGATATTCCTGAAATTCTTCAAGAAAGTCACAAATGAGAAAAACACTACTATAGTATCTCTAAGAAGTGATCATGGAACAGAATTTGAAAATCACTTATTTGAAAATTTCTGCACTGAAAATGGAATTAATCATAATTTTTCAGCCCCTAGGACTCCACAGCAAAATGGTGTAGTTGAAAGAAAAATAGGACTCTAGAAGACATGGCCCGTACCATGCTATGCGAAAGTAACCTACCAAAGTATTTTTGGGCGGAAGCTATTAACACAGCATGTTACATCTTAAATCGAGCTTAATAAGACCAATATTAAAGAAAACACCTTATGAATTATGGAATGAAAGAAAACCAAATATAAAATACTTTCATGCATTTGGATGTAAATGTTTCATTCATAATAATGGTAAAAACAACTTAGGAAAATTTGATGCTAAATCTGATGAAGGAATTTTTCTAGGTTATTCAACAACTAGTAAAGCTTATAGAATCTTTAACAAGAAAACCTTAATTGTTGAAGAATCCATACATGTAGTGTTTGATGAATCTTTAGCAACTGGATCTGAAAAGATTGATGATGAGGAAGATACAAACATAATTGAAAAAGATCTTGAAAAACTTAATATTGAAGTATCTTCTGATCATGAGCAAGAAGCTAAAGATGATGATTCACATAAGGACGATGATGTCAATATTGATCATAATGATATAGATCTTCCAAGAGACTGGAGATATGCCCATAGTCATCCCAAGGAATTGATTATAGGTGATCCATCTCAAGGAATAAGAACTAGATCATATATGAGAAATATTAGTAATCATCTTGCATTTGTATCACAAATTGAACCTAAAACTATAGAAGAAGCTGAAAAAGATAATAATTGGATGTTAGCAATGCAAGAAGAATTAAATCAATTTACAAGAAATAATGTATGGACTTTAGTTGAAAGACCTAAAAATCATTCAGTAATAGGATCAAAATGGGTTTTTAGAAATAAACTTGATGAAAATGGCATAGTAATTAGAAACAAAGCTAGATTAGTTGCAAAAGGATATAATCAAGAAGAAGGCATTGATTTTGATGAAACTTTTGCACCTGTAGCTAGATTAGAAGCTATTAGGCTATTACTAGCATTTGCATGTCACATGAACATTAATTTATTTCAAATGGATGTTAAAAGCGCATTTTTAAATGGATTTTAAATGAAGAAGTTTATGTAGAACAACCACCTGGTTTTATAGATCACGAATTTACAAATCACGTTTTTAAATTACACAAAGCATTATATGGTTTGAAACAAGCACCTAGAGCTTGGTATGATAGGTTAAGTAAATTCTTAATTGAAAATGATTTCACAAGAGGAAATGTTGATAAAACACTATTTTTGAAAAGAAAAAGTAAAGATTTACTTGTAGTACAAATATATGTTGATGACATTGTTTTTGGTGCTACTAACGATTCTCTATGTCAAGAATTTGCTAAGTTAATGCAGGGAGAATTCGAGATGAGCATGATGGGAGAACTCAACTTCTTCCTTGGACTCCAAATCAAACAAAGCAAAGAGGGTATCTTTATCAACCAAACAAAGTACACAAGAGAGATTCTAAAGAAATTTGGTATGGAATCAATTAAACCCCTCGGAACACCAATGAGTCCTTCATGCAAGCTGGACAAAGATGAAGAAGGTAAAAAGGTTGATCAGAAGTATTATCGAGGTATTATCGGATCCCTTCTTTATTTGACAGCAAGTAGACCAGATATTATGTTTTCTGTATGTTTATGTGCTAGATTTCAATCAGAACCTAAAGAATCACACTTAATAGCTGTTAAAAGAATACTAAGATACTTAAGTGGAACAAAAAATGTAGGTTTATGGTATTCTAGAGACTCCACATTAAATCTAATTGCATACTCAGATTCTGATTATGCCGGATGCAAGTTAGATAGAAAAAGCACAAGTGGTGCATGCCAATTTTTAGGAAGTAACTTAATCTCATGGTTTAGCAAAAAGCAAAATTCGGTTGCATTATCTACTGCGGAAGCAGAATATGTTGCAGCTGGAAGTTGCTGTGCTCAAATCCTATGGATTAAGAGACAACTTGAAGACTATGGTATCACACTTGATAAGACACCCATAAGATGTGATAATACAAGTGCAATAAATCTTACTAAAAATCCAATTCAACATTCAAGAACAAAGCATATTGAAATACGATATCACTTTATAAGAGAACATGTAGCCAATAATGAAATTTGTCTTGATTATGTGAATACTGAAGAACAACTTGCAGATATATTAACAAAACCCTTAAGTGAAGAAAGATTTTGTTATCTTAGAGGAGAATTAGGAGTTTGTGATCCTTTGGAATAGTTTTCTGAAACTCTTAAGGACATCAATCTAGATTTCATCATTTTCTTGAAAAATCTTGATATTTCAATAAGGAAATCTATCTAGATCTTGATTCAATGTTTCCCCAATTGCTAAATAACTTTAATCTATAATTTGATGATTAATTTGAATAGTTTCAAATGCTTGAAACTCAATTTTTTATCTCTGAAACTGTTAGAGTCGACTCTGACAGTTTGCGGAGTCGACACCTGAGTTTTTGATTTTCTGTCTAAGTGATTAGAGCCGACTCTGGCTTTTGTGGAGCCGACTCTAATACGAGCGCTGACAGACTTTCTGGCTCGGAGCCGACACCCAGTTTTCGGGAGTCGACTCTAAGTCGAGTTAGGTCAAAAATAAAAAGGCGGAGTCGACCCCCAATCATTCCAATCGTCTCCTAAACCGTTCCTAAGAACTCCAAAACTTTTCCAACTTCCCCAAATCCACTCAAAACCCCTGATTAACCTTCCAATCCTCTCAATGGCTCCAAAGAGGCGCGGATTCGTCGCTGGAGCATCCGTTCCAACGAGAAGACGCACGGTTCGAAGGCAACCATCGCCTTCTTCCTCTTCGGCCACTCAAGAGGATTCTCCACCTTCACCCTCATCTCCTAAGGTTGATCAATTAGCTGGTAAGACCATTACCACTGGGAGAAAGTTAATTTTGATTTATTTGAATCGGAGGGTTTCTCTATTGGAAGAAATTTAAGGGATATGGGATGGGAGAAAGTGTGCTCACTAGATTTACCCACATATCCAGCATTGGTAAGGGAGTTTTATAATGGATTAAGCAGAGGAGAAGGAGGATTGATTAGCACAGTGAGAGGAACTAGGGTTACGGTAACAACTGAGATTCTTGGAACCCTATTAGAAATGCCCACTGTTGGTTTAATGGAATGTCAACTTAATGACAGAAGTGGTGCACTATCAAGGATGCTAGGAAGAGATGTGACTGAGTTCGAAGAGATCTTTGCAAATCAGTTAAACCTAGAACTCAGATTATTGCATAATATATGTGGTAGAATCTTATTTCCAAAAATAGGGAGATTTGAGTATGTCTCGGAGCGAGACGTTCTGATGATGGACTGCATTATAACTGGAAGGCCAGTCAATTTAGCTGGCATGATGATAGGTTACATGGCAGAGGCAGCTACTAAGAAAAGATCAACACTGCCATACGGTATGATTCTGACACTAGTTTTTAGAAGCCAGGGTGTGCTCATAATGGAAAATGAACCTTTAAGAAAACTGAGACACACTGATTATTACAGCATTCTACTATTCATAGAATGGGATTTAAGAAAGTTAATGGTGTTTGGATGAGGAGAGAGGAAAGAACAGATAGGGATGGTGCAGAGGGAACCAGACTAGAAGAAATCCCGGGACCATCTACTGCGGGACCATCAGTCCCTGATTCATCTTTTGCGGGACCTTCGTCTGCTGGACCTTCGGAGGCCGGACCGAGTTCTATTCCATCACCTCCACATCAGCCTATAACAAATTCTGGAGATTTTCTAATGAACAACTTGATCAGTTAAGAAGCTTACTTGCTGAGTATGACAGTCACAGGTCAAATGAAATTAATCAATTGAAAGAAGACTTTAATCAGTTAAAAGAAGAATTAAATTCGAGACTGGACATGCTATCCTTTACCTTAGGCAGTTCTGTAGAATCCTTTGGAGCTGAGCTTCACAAGATCTTCGAAAGGATGGAAGGCATTGCCGATGGATCAGGATCGTATGTTCATGCAACGGGTCAATTGAAGAAGGATATTGACCTTGCAGTCTCTCAAATCGAAGCCTGCCTTGAAAATTTTAAGAAAGCACAAAAAGATGATGTAATGGAGATAATAGGTCATCTAAAGAAAATTGTATTCAAGCACATTTGATCTTGTTTTAGAGTTTAATAGCTTGTACTTAGGAAGTTTTTGATTATCCAATGTATTTCATTTTGAAATGTAAATGAATCAACTGATGTAATGGTTCTTGCATATGAAATACAATTTCACTTTTTCAAAATTTTGATTGATTGGATTCCTATGCTTTATTGAGATTATAAATTTTTTTTTACTCTCCTTATTGCTAATAACAAAAAAGGGGGAGAGATAGTTGTGTATATGCAAAGAAAGAATTGAATAGAATATTGAATATATGCATAAAGAAAGAAAGAAAGGGGGAGAATTAATTGTTTATGCAAAATGAATTGAAATGATTATCAGTTACAATTTGATGTTTATATAAGAGGAGCTACTCAATGCAGGGGGAGCTTAACAAAAAGCTCATTTACAATCTTATGCACATTAAGTTTAACAATTCAATATTGATGGATTATATTGAACTCATGTACAATTTTAAAGTTTACATTGAACATTGGCATCAAAACCTTAATTTCAATGGTTTAAAGTTAAAATGACTATAATCCTTAGTTTGATTGAATTTTTGAATGCATATACTCAAAGTTTTTGTTATCATCAAAAAGGGGGAGATTGTTGACCCAATTGATGATTTTGATGATTAACAAAACTATTTGAGTATAATTTTTGAAGGCTCTGATGATTTTGATTTAGTGTTTCAGCCTATAAGACTATTGAAAGATCAAAATCAAGTGTTACAATGTGTTCTGGATCGAATCTAATGTCTAGGTAAGAATTGCAGACATTAGAGTCGACTCCGAGAATCACAGAGCCGACTCCGGAACTGGCACGGTCATTAGAGTCGACTCCGAGACTGTTAGAGTCGACTCTCACAGACGAAGCAGAAAGTCGATTTTTCTGGCTCCAACCTAGAGTCGACTCCGGGTAAGTTAGAGTCGACTCCGGAAAAGTTTCTTGTCGACCCCAGAAAAGCCAGAGACGACTCCGGAATATCATTTTAAAACGCCTCGAGCTAGAGCCGACTCCAGAAAAGTTAGAGTCGACTCCAACCCACCTGGAACGAAAAACGAAGTTGCCAGATCAGCTCTAACGGTAACTTTTCTATTTTTACTCATTTCTAACGGATATATTTTGATAGAAGGTACACTCCAACGGATAGTTTTATTCCAAAAGAGGTGTAAAAGAAATCTATAAAAGGGGAGTCTATTGTTCAAAAAAAGAGAGAAGAAAGAAAAATGGAAAATCTGAAAAACAAAGAGAAAATCTGAGATAGACAAATCCCACTTCAAAAATCCGTGAGCTTGAATCTTGAAAGGAAAACCTTCTAGCTCAAATCCACTCCACTCCAAAAGCCTCAAGAGGAATCCAAAGCGTTCAAAATCAAAGTCTTGGCGGATTTCCCAACTTGAAGAAAGGAGATTCATTTCTTGCTTTTCAACTCTTCTCAACTGCTTCAACTGTGAAGAATCGGAGCTGAGGCTTGATTCAATCCAGCAAGGAGAAGAAGAAAAGAAGAAAAGAGAAAAGCTCAAAAGCCAACCAATCTTCAAATCAGGCTTTTCTAAACCTTGTTATTAATTTGTATATTTGCTCATTGAGGAGCTTTGTATTCACACACAATACTTATCTTATTTTTGCCTAGTTCAATCTGGGGGATTGAACTAGAGGAGGTAGTTTTACCTCGGGTTAAGCTTGTTTAAGCTTGGGTTAGTTGTGAGCCCGTGAAAAACAATGTGTAGGGTTTTGTGCTGGTAAGCCCGAGTAAAACCAGCTGGGTTCGTTGTGCACCCGGTAAAACAACAAGTTTGAGTTGTGAGCTTGGAAAACAACTCGGCTGTAATCTAGAGAGATTATAGTGTGGACCCAAGTGAATCTTGGGAGTGGACGTAGGTGTTGAATACACCGAACCACTATAAAATCTTTGGTGTTTGCAGTGTCTCATTGTCTCTTTATCTATCTCTATCTTACTCACTGCACTTTATAGTTATCTTGCATTTGCCCTCATTAATTTCAAGCAAACTATTTTAAAAAGGGATAATTTTTTAAAGAACCCAATTCACCCCCCCCCCCTCTTGGGTTGCCATCTGGGCCAACACCATCTCTCCCTCATTCTTACCACGCCAAACCAACTCTTCTTTATTACTACTATTTCTCTCTTTTAGCAAGTGCTCTAGTAGATTAGCAATTTAATTTTTAGTTTGCAAGTGTTCTTGCAAGTAGCAAGTGCTCTAGTAAGCATTCAAGTGCTACAAGGTCACTTCTTGTTGAGAGGCGAGAGCACAAGAGGAAGCTCATAAATCTTGGCTCCACGCCTCCACCTCTAATCCTCTTCTTAATTCTTTCTTATGGGTTAGTTTTTATTTTTTTGCATTTATTAATTAAAATTTTTAGATATGACATCTTTTAACAAAAGTAATTTTAACGTTTACTCTTTTTCTGAGGGTGAAAAAACTAATCCCCAACCCCAAGTTCCCTCTAGAGCCAGTGTTAGTGAATGTCAAACCTCTTCTCGTAAGAGGACTAGTGTGTTTGGAATAATTTCGATAGAATTATGGTTGATGGAGTCTACAAAACAAAATTTAGAAAATATGCAATACTTTACAGTTGTTCTAGTACTGGAGGAATAGGGCATTTAAAAAGACATCAAGAGACTCATAGGATGCATGATTTCCGTCAGCAATATACCCTTAATATACAAGAGAGATCACTTGTAAGTAATTTTTCATATAACCATAAAATCAGAGCAAATTACTTGTAAGATGGATAGTTCAGGATGAATTACCTTTTAGTTTATCTGAATCTTATAATTTTGAACGATATATTCAGTTAGGCCTACAACCTGCTTATAGAAGAACTAGTAGCCATACCTTTAGAAGAGTGGCTATAACAAACTTTTTAGCAATGAAACAAAGTTTAACTAAAAGTTTCTCAAATTTAAATGCTATAATTTCTTTAACTTCTGATATTTGATCAGTATATGTAGGTAGTAATTGTTTTATTGCTATTACTGCTCATTATATCGATAATGATTGGCAACTAAATAAATGAATTCTTGCTTTTCGTGCTTTTGATTTTCCACATTCGGAATAACAAATTTCAAATGTTATTTATCAAACTGCATGCTCATATAATATTAATAATAAAATAATATCAATTACTTTTGATAATGCATCTAATAATAATTATGCTGTTGCATTATTAAATGACTCTTTGCATCCCATTTTAGTTGGACAATTATTTCATATTATATGTGCATGTTATATATTAAATCTTTCTACTCAATCTAGCATGGACATAATTCAAGAGGTTATTTTAAAAATTAAAAATGTAATTTCTTTTATTCATGCTTCAAGGTCAAGACTTCAAGAATTTAAACAATTATGTGTAGATCATGGTAAACATTTTAAAAAATTAAACTTGATATAATTACTCATTGGAATAGTATCTATACCATGATACATGATGCATATCCATATAAGAACTTATTAAGTGCTTATATTAATGATTATGGATTAAGATTTATATTGACTGAAATTGATTGGCATCAAGGTAAAATTTTAGAAGATTTTTTGGTTACATTTTATGATGCTACAAATGTTCTTTCAGGTATTTATTATCCAACTTCTTGTTCATTTTTACAAAAAGCATATGTAATTAGTAAAAAATTTAAAAATATAGATATCATGAAGTTTTAATGCCTATTATATGTAATATAGAAACTAAATGGAATGAATATTGGAATAGGATATGTCCATTGCATAACTTAGCTACTGTTTTTTATCCTAGAATTAAATTAAATGGCATAAATTTTTTAATTGATCAATATTGTGAAAACATGAATCAAAATCCTGAACCTGCTAATGATGAGGTAACACAACTTCTTAATGATATTTATGGTTTATATAATGATAAATTTTGTGGATCTAGAATACATACTCAAAGCTCTGCTTCTTCTTCTAGATCTCGTTTGTTATCTATTTTTTCATTCATTAGAAGACACACACATGCTTCATCTTCTTCATCTTTAAGTAATGAATTAGAATTTTATTTACGAAATGGTCTTCATTCTGCATATGATGAAGATCAAATAGAAAGTCTAGATATATTAGCTTGATGGAAGAGTATTAGAAATCAATATCCTGTTATGTCTGCCATTGCACAAGATATTTTAGCTATACCGATGTCCACAGTAGCATTGGAATCCGCT
This sequence comes from Calamus simplicifolius, assembly GCA_900491605.1. Taxonomy (NCBI): domain Eukaryota; kingdom Viridiplantae; phylum Streptophyta; class Magnoliopsida; order Arecales; family Arecaceae; genus Calamus; species Calamus simplicifolius. The sequence goes on from UESW01004775.1 coordinate 366,991, forward strand.
TTCAGTGCAGGTCGACGTATTCTAGACGAAAAGAGAAGTAGGATGACGAGCAAGACAATTAAGATGCTTATCTGCTTCAAATATTGGTTGGATGCTGAGGCAAGGCTTCAAGATAAAGGTGGACATGACTTAACCAGCGAAGATGATGATGACACAAATACTACTGATGAGTGAGGCATCTCTATTTTTTCTCCTTTCTTATTGTATTCTGTTCTGGAGGTCAGGCCTAGCCCCCCTCCCTTCATGTACCATTTTGATTTTAAATTAATAAACTGATAGAGGTTTATGCCAAACCCCCACCATTAAGGTGGCTTCATATTAATAAATTTTTTATTCTCAATAATTTTTAATTTATTAAAAAATTATAAAATTTTTTTATCAAGCCTTTATGGGCCATACCGACCCACCTGGATTGGCATGGCCCAGGCCCATATGGGCCGTGCCAGCACGGCCCACCTTGGCCGGCATGGCCCAGGCCCATATGGGTCAGCACGGCCCGTTGCCTACCTCTATACTTCACATTCCTCTTTGCATACTCATACATATAATATCACATAATGACTATATATGCATCCATTCTTAAGGATTGCTTTCATTTTGGATTCGTCAAGGTCTAGTTAGGAAAGAACAAAGTTTGATACCAAAAAATAAGAAGCTCTTCTTCTCTATGGAAAGAAAGATTGGAGGGTTAAATCAAATCGGAAAAGAAAAATAGTAACCTCCCAAACACTCTATTAGATGATAAATGAAGCTTAACTCCTTAAGTGAAGTATCAGTTGAGGTGTTTGGCAAAGTATTCTTTATATTCAAGGTCTAGTTAGGAAAGAACAAAGTTTGATACCAAAAAATAAGCTCTTCTTCTCTATGGAAAGAAAAATCGGGGGGTTGAATCAAATCAGAAAAAGAAAATAGTAACCTCCCAAACATTCTACTAGATGATAAATGAAGCTTAACTCCTTAAGGCTATGTTTGGATCTTTGGAGAGGAAGGAAGGGGAGAGTAAAAATAAGTAAAGGAATGAAAGGAAAAGGAAGGGAAAAAAGGGTTCTTTTTCTTCTCTTGTTTGGAAAGGATGAAAGGAAAAAGAAAGGTAATATCAATTATCATGTTTGGATAGAGAGGGAAGAAAAGAAGGAAAAGAGTTATGTGATAATTATATCCCTTCAGAATATAGAATGAACCATGAGAATGAAAGAACGAAGAATAGAAAATGAAAGAATATTTTAGTCTTCAAAAAAATATAACTTAAACATTTTTTTCCTCTTCCAGCTTACCCTCGATTTGGAGGTTAACAAATTTACCCTCGTTGAGGGAGAAATAAAAGAAACTAGTTACTCACATTTCCTTCCTCCTCTCTCTTATACCTTCCTTCCAAATAAAATAACTTATGATATTTTTCCTTCATTTCCTTTCCCTCCCCTCCATTCATCCCAATTCAAACAAACCCTAAGGGAAGTATCAGTTAAGGTGTTTGGCAAAGTATTCTTCATATATCTTGATTAGATAATTAATTCAAAAGGAATAAAAGTGTAAGAAACAAAAAGATATTAAAATATGAAAGACATTCCTAAAACATCACTGCATAAAAAAATTTTGCCAAATTTTGAAAATGTTGCTATAAATGATCATGCAGATATACAAAGTTTATGAAGGTCTACTTATTTGAGATGAAAAAAAAATCTAAGGAAAAGAAAAATAAATAAGATATTTTTTTATAAAAAAGAAAATGCTTTTTAAAGACTTTAAAATGAGTTTTTCATATTTATCAATTCATTTGTTAACAAAAATAAAATTTTATTTTTAATTAAAATAAGTTTTTCAAGTAATTTGATAGTTAAATAAATTCTTGATGAATTCGAAATTCTAGCCTCGAGTCTTATAGGTATAGATTAAATTTTAAAAAAACTTTCCTTTCAACCTATCTTAACCAAGTTTGGATAACTTGAAATAGGTCATTATGATGTCACCAATGATGGCTGAAAGAGTGCAATATATCGCCCATCTTTTAACACAAATACTGAGGGGGAAATTCTATTTGCACCGCCCAAATTGTTCTCCACACCCTCCTTATTTTTTATAAAAAAAATTCTCAACTACCCTCCCTTCTTTTCTCTCCACACCCATCTTTTTCCCCCCACCCAACTCCGCATCTCCTCCTCTCTCAGCACCGTGGCCCTCCGCCCATCTCCTCCCCTTCCAGCACCGTGGCTGTCGGCCCGTCTCCTCCCTACTCCCCAGCATCGGCCAGCGCCCTCTCCCTCGGCACTGGCTTCCCCTTCGACACCGTTCGGCCAAACAAGGCCGAACAAAGGGCCTCTGTTCGATCATGTTTGGCCGAACAAAGGCCATTGTGTTCAGCCTAATAGGCCAGGCCGATAGAGGCTCTCCGTTCGGCCAAACAGGACCGAACGAAGGGCCTTTGTTCAGCCCTCCGTTCGGCCCTGTTTGGTTGAACAGTGCTAGGGGACGCCGGTGCTCTTCATTCGGCCAAACAGGACTGAACGGAGGGCCTCCGTTCAGCCCTGTTTGGCCGAACGGTGCTGGAAAGGTGCCGGTGCTGAGAAATAGGGAGAAGACGGGGCCAGAGGGCTGGGGAGGACCGATACCAAGGAGTGGGGGTATTGGGGAAGGAGGAGAAGATAGGGAAGGAAGGAGACGGGAGACGGCGTGTGTTGGGGAGGGGGAAGGGGGTGGTGCCAGAGAGGATATGGGAGGGAGGAGGGAGGGAGAAGGGGGTGGTGCCAAAGAGGAGATTGAAGGGGAGGAGAGAGGGAAGAAGGCGGTGCCGGAGAGGAGACGAGGGGAAGGAGGAAGGGGGAAGGGGACGGTTCCAGAGAGGAGACGGAAGAGGGGGTGTAAAGAGAAAAAAGAGGGATAGTTTAGGAATTTTTTTTAAATGGAAAGGGGTGTACTGAGTATTCTGAGCGGTTGTAGTACCCGGTTCAAATGAACTAGGCTTGGTTCAGATGAACCAGGCTTGGTTCAGATGAACCAAACTCCAGACTGTTGGGTTCCCCAGACTGACGCTTCGCTCCAGGTGAAGCGCTTAGTCTTCCAGGAAACCCTGATCCGAAGCGCTGCGCATGTGATTAAATAGGAAGGAGGAGGAGGACTCCTTCCTTCACGCTGGCGCACTTCATCCATCAGGTAATTCCCTGGCTTCTAGAGAGAGAGAGAGAGACGTGAGATAGAGAGAGAGAGCGTGAGACAGAGAGAGCACGAGAGCGAGAGAGAGAAGGGAGACGGCCGAACCTTGGTTCAGGCCCGGCGGCGTGCTCGCCGCCTCGCCGGGCCTGAGCTTTGGCCGGCAACCCCGCTGGCACCGTGGAAGGCATCCGGCGAGGTGGTGGTGGAGAGAGAGATGAGAGAGAGGGCCAATTGGCCCTTCTCTCGCGCGGTGGCGGAAGCCGACCGGTTGGTTCAGGCCCGGCGGCGTGCTCGCCGCCTCGCCGAGCCCGAGCTTTGGCCTGTCGCCTCCACCGGTGCCGGGCGTGCATCCGGTGGAGGTCCGGCCGGCCAAGGTGGCCGGCCGTGCTGCCGGCACAGCATCGTGCCGCACGGATGAGAGGAAGAAGATGAGAGAAATTGAGGGAGAGAGAGGGAGTTTGGCGGCCGGCTGCGGCGGCGGCCGGCTCTGGCCCGGCCAACGGCGGCGGGCCACCCTCAATTTGGCCGGTGGCGGCCCTGGCAGCCGGCTAAGTCCCCGTCCCCTGTTCGGTGAAACAGGGGATCGGGTGGGCTGTGATGAACCGGGCCGACTGGGCCGGTCGGTTCAAGGCCTTTTGGGCCGTGCAGCATTGAAAGTTTGGGCTGGTTTTTAGGCCCCGTAACGGGCCGGGATTAGCAAAATAATTATATGGCTAGAATCTTAGTGAATTCTAATTTCTTGGGTTATTTTTACTTCCCCAATTGGGTATGTATAGTGGGAGATATTCGAGCCCAAAGTAGGGCCCGTGAACTAGTCTGGGTAGAAATTCTAAGGGTCATTTTAATATTCGTATTCTAATAAATTAATTATGTAAATGATCCTGTATGTGCTCAGACATCTGACTAGCTGATTTATACCTGTTGGATTGCGTACTGAGGTAAGTAAGCCAGTTATCAGTATTTAATAAATTATTCATGTTTAAATTGTGAATTGTAACATGAAGAATTGTTATTGGCTAAATTGTAAGTAGATGAATATTATGAATACGTGGTTGTTTATATGCTATGATTTCATATGTGGATGCTATGCATGAGAGTTGCAGTTATTATTACATTGATGTGATATTTTACATGCAATTGTTCAGTAAGTATAATCCACTGTTTATGCAATATAGAGATGTTATTGATATGTTTGTGAATGATGTGAGGTACTGTTATGTGTCGCTGCGGTTCTCCTTTATCATGTCATACCACATACACGTCTAGAGGACGTGTTCTGCTTGTTTATGCCACACACACATCTAGAGGATGTGTTCTGCTTGTTTATGCCACCTACACGTCTAGAGGACGTATTCTGCTTGTTTATGCCATTCACACATCTATGTTCTGCTTGGGTTCAAGATGGCATCACGCATCTAGAGGATGTGTTCTAAGTTCTCTGAGGTGGCATCACACATCTAGATGATGTGTTCTGCTTGGTTCGAGGTGGCATCACACATATAGAGTATGTGTTCTGGTGGATTATGACATGGCGTGACCCTGGTATCTGGACCCTTTCAGTAGGGGGATGCTTGTTGGTACACTATTGAGATATTGCAGGGTCGTGGGTCACATTTACAGTTACCATTGAGAGTATAAACAGTGGGTTTACTTACATTGCATGTTTGAGTATTTGTGGAATGTTTAAGCATGCAGATCATTTATGTGCTTATTGATTGCTATACTATGATTTGACTGTATAACGTGGCTTACTTATTGAGTGTAAGCTCATAAAAATCTTACAATGTTTTTGTCAGAGCCACGAGGTTGAAGATGGACTATTGGGGTGATGGATCTCCTATTAAATAAAACAAGACCCATTATTTTGTTGTAACCCCAGTATTGCTTATGTGTAGGGCTTGATGCCCAAACGTTATTATTGTGGTGTGTAAGGGTTGTAACCCAAGACTTTTAGTATTCAGTAATGTATTTGGCTTGATTACATATATAATGGTGTTTTATGTTGAAAAATTTTATGACGCCTTGCGTGCCCGGCACGCGGTGGGTTGTCACCCTAGCCCGATATTGGGTCTGGGGCGTGACAGCTTTAGTGGTATCAGAGCTTAGGTTATGACCCTAGGGACACAGACATATTGACATGATAACACGCAGAGAACATATTTTGATGACATTATACTTAGAGACACCTGACACTTTAGCTTATGATGATATTAACCACATCTAATTTATCAGGATATAGTTATGGCTCGCCGTACTAGGAGCCAACAGTATGAGGAGGACTCTCTGGCCGGTAATGCTGATCAGCCGATGGGTCAAGGAACTACTGGAGGCACGGCACCTGCCAACCCAGTAGGAACTGAGCACCAGCGATTCCAGTCCGAGATGCTTCAAGCCCTCTCGGGTATGACGCAGTCTATGCGGGACATGCAGCAACAGATCCAGCAGGCTTTGACCACTCAGTTTGCACCCCCTTCTGCTCCGACTCAGCCTACTCTTCCTGCTCCGCAGTTGCAGCCAACCTTACCCACTCAATCAGCACCGCCGATCCAGTCTGCTTTATCTCAATCCTGGGTGGGGAATGGCCGCAGCTTTGTAGATTTCAAGAAGTTTGCCCCTGCTCCTTTCTCTGGTTCAAGCAACCCTATTGATGCTGAGAGATGGGTGCGTGATATGGAGAAGGCTTTTATGGCCCATGGTAGTCAGGAGATGGAGAGGATCAGATTTGCTACTTATCTTCTCCAAGGGGAGGCTTATGACTGGTGGTTAGTAGAGGAACAGCGTCGGGGTGGTCAGACTATTTCTTGGGAACAGTTTAAGGAGGCATTCTTCGACAAGTATTTTCTCAAGAGTATGCAGAGGAGGATGGAATCAGAATTTCTTAAGTTGGAGCAAAGGAATCTTTCGGTGGCCCAATATGAAGCTGAATTCATCAGGCTGGCCCGTTTTGCTCCAAGTATAGTATCTAATGAAATGGCCAAGATCACCCATTTCACGGAGGGACTTTGACCCAGGCTAATGCAGGCGGTCAACGCATTTGAGCTTCACACTTACAGTGCCGTGGTGAATAAGGCCTTAGTAATTGAGAGAGATATGAATACGGTTCAGAGGGATTGGGAGCAGCAGAAGAAGAGGAAAGGGCATAATTCTAGCCAGCCCCCAGCTCATACCAAGAAGAGAGGTGCACCCCAGGCCCCAGGAGGACAACCAAATAGAGAGGCTCGCTGCTATCGCTGTGGGAATTTCCACCCAGGGAGACCTTGTCGTGGAGTGTCTGGTGCATGTTTCTCCTGTGGAAATACTAGCCATAAGATAGCCACATGTCCCCTTCGACAGAACCAGCAGCCATCTTCCAGTCAAGGGGTGAATCAGCAGCAGCAGCAGCCACCGAGGACTCAGGGAAGGGTCTTTGCTCTCACTCAGCAGGATGCTGCCGCTTCTAATTCTGTAGTGACAGGTATATCAATATTTCACATCTAGCATTACATTCTTATCCTGTGCAATGCATTAATAATTAATTAGGACATTATATTCTTATTGTTAAAATGAAATTTCATTTACGTCCAGGAATGATTATGATAGGCAATGATTATGCTCAGACTCTAATTGATCCGGGTGCCATGCATTCGTTTATATCTGACACCTACCTTGGCAAGAATGCATCATTGACATCTAAACCTCTAGACCATGAATTACACATTGCTTTTCCAAATGGTGATACTATGAAAGTTGATACTATATGCAAATCCTGCTTGATTATCATTGAGGATAGGAAACTGAATGCCAATCTTATTGTCCTTCCACTGAAATTCGTTGATGTTATCCTTGGCATGGATTGGTTAGCTTCCTATCATGCTTCTGTAGACTGTTTCAGGAAGATCGTCAACTTCAAAATTCCTTGTCAGCCCGAATTTAGTTTTACTGGTGGCCAGAAACTTCTAGTCTCAGTGTTTGTTTCGGCACTACAGGCTGAAAAGTATCTGAGGAGTGGTGGCCAAGGATTTCTTGCTGTTATTAATGACCTTCAAAAGAAAGAGGCCAAGTTGGAGGATATTCCTATAGTTAGAGAATTCCCTGATGTCTTTCCGGATGAATTATCGGAGTTGCCCCCTGACCGGGAGGTTGAGTTCTCCATTGATTTGATTCCTAGAACTGGACCTATATCCAAGGCCCCTTATCGTATGGCCCCGGCTGAGCTAAAGGAGTTGAAGGACCAATTGCAGGAACTCCTAGATCGGAGATTTATCAGGCCTAGTGCTTCTCCTTGGGGTGCTCCAGTTCTATTTGTCAAGAAGAAGGATGGCAGTCTTTGGCTATGCATTGATTACCGGGAAATCAACAAGGTGACAGTGCGAAATAAGTACCCTTTGCCGAGGATTGATGACTTGTTTAACCAACTTCAAGGAGCCTGGGTATTCTCTAAGATTGATCTCAGGTCAGGTTATCATCAGCTTAAAGTCAAGGATAGGGATGTGCCTAAGATAGCTTTCAGATCTAGATATGGCCATTATGAGTTTTTGGTGATGCTGTTTGGGTTGACCAATGCCCCGGCAGCGTTCATGGATTTGATGAACAGAATATTTAGGCCATATTTGGATCAGTTTGTGGTTGTATTTATTGATGATATTTTGATCTATTCTAAGAGTCTCGGGGAGCATGAGGATCACTTGAGGATTGTGCTTCAGACTCTTCAGGAGAAGAAGCTTTATGCCAAGCTGCAGAAGTGTGAGTTTTGGTTGAACCAAGTAGCTTTCTTAGGTCACGTAATTTCTGCGGATGGCATTTCTGTGGACCCGAAGAAGATTGAAGCTATTATTAGCTGGAGCCGACCTTCCAATGTGGCTGAAGTCAGAAGCTTTTTGGGGCTAGCTGGGTATTATCAAAAATTTATGGAAGACTTCTCTCGCATCGCTCTACCCCTAACTCGTTTAACCCAGAAACGAGTGAAGTTTGACTGGTCAAAGGAGTGTGAGGAAAGTTGTCAAGAGTTAAAGCAGCGTTTGGTGTCAGCTCCAATCCTTGTTCTTCCGACAGGATTTGAGGGTTTCACACTTTATACTGATGCCTCTTGGAAAGGATTGGGATGTGTTCTAATGCATAATGGAAAGGTAATAGCCTATGCTTCTAGACAGCTGAAGCCTTATGAGCAGAACTATCCTACTCATGATCTAGAATTAGCTGCAGTGGTTTTTGCTTTGAAGATTTGGCGGCATTATCTCTATGGGGTGTCGTGTGATGTGTATACAGACCATAAGAGTCTAAAGTATATCTTCACACAGAAGGAACTCAATTTGAGGCAGAGGAGGTGGTTGGAACTTCTAAAGGACTATGATCTGAATCTACATTACCATCCAGGGAAGGCTAATGTTGTGGCTGATGCTTTGAGTAGGAAGACCTCTTCTGAGTTAGCTACTATGCTTACTTCCCAGCCTCACATTCTGATGGACCTCGAGAGGTGGGAGATTGGACTGAGGGTACAGCAGTCTGATGGACTTGTTGCTGCACTTATTCTTAAGCCGACTCTTGTTGACAGAATTAAGTCCTCCCAGATGGAAGATCCAGATCTTCAAAGAATTATAGTTGCTGTTCAGTCAGGAGATCAGAGTGGATTTTATGTAATGGATGATGGATCCCTGAGATTTGAAGGCAGACTTTGTGTACCTAGCAATGAGGAGTTGAAAGCTGAGATTTTGAGGGAGGCTCACTACTCTCCCTATACTGTGCATCCTGGTGGTACTAAAATGTATAGAGACTTAAAGGAGAATTTTTGGTGGAAAGGGATGAAGAGGGATATTGCTCAGTTTGTAGCCAAGTGTTTAGTATGTCAGCGGGTGAAGCCGAGCATCAAAAACCTGCGGGACCTCTTCAATCTTTGATGATTCCTCAGTGGAAATGGGAAAAGATTACTATGGATTTTGTGACTGGTCTGCCCAAAACTCCCAGGAGTAATGATGCTGTTTGGGTTATTGTGGACAGACTGACAAAATCAGCCCACTTTCTACCTTTCAGAGTTGGAGTCTCGAGTGATAGATTGGCTAGCATGTATATTGAGCAGATCGTGAGACTTCATGGTGTTCCTATCTCTATTGTATCTGACCGGGATACCAGATTTGTATCACAGTTTTGGAAGAGTCTTCATAAGGCCTTGGGGACCAAATTGAACTTCAGTACGGCTTATCATCCCCAGTCTGACGGGCAGTCAGAGAGGACCATACAGATTCTAGAAGATATGTTGCGCGCCTGTGTAATGGACTTGGGTGGGGCTTGGGATAACCACTTATCTTTGGTGGAGTTTGCTTATAACAATAGTTATCAAGCCAGTATTCAGATGGCCCCATTTGAGGCTTTGTATGGTAGGAGGTGCAGATCTCCTTTATGTTGGGATGACGTAGGGGAAAGGAAATTGCTAGGCCCTGAGCTGATCCAGCAGACAGTTGACAAGGTGCATTTGATCAGGGAGCGTCTTCGTACAGCTCAGAGCAGACAGAAGAGTTATGCTGACGTCAAAAGGAGAGAGTTAGAATTCCAGGTTGGGGATCATGTTTTCTTAAGGGTATCACCAACCAAGGATGTGATGAGATTCGGGGTTAGAGGAAAGCTTAGTCCACGCTATATTGGACCTTTTGAGATCTTAAGCAGAATTGGAGAGGTTGCATACAGCTTAGCACTGCCTCCGATCTTATCTGGTGTTCACAATGTATTCCATGTATCTATGCTGAGGAAATATGTTTCAAACCCCAGTCATGTTATAGCTTATGAGCCTATTCAGTTGAGGAAGGATTTATCATATGAGGAACATCCTGTGCGTATCGTGGACCGCAAGGATCAGATTCTGAGGCAGCGTACCATCCCGTATGTCAAAGTTCAGTGGAATAATCACTCTGAGAGGGAGGCTACTTGGGAGCTGGAGGAAGAGATGAAATCGAAGTACCCACAATTATTTAAAGGTAATTTATCTATCTAAGATTGTTGACTTTTGAGATTTATAGTATGCCAATTTCGAGGCCGAAATTTTTATAAGGAGGGGAGGATGTAGTACCCGGTTCAAACGAACCAGGCTTGGTTCAGATGAACCAGGCTTGGTTCATATGAACCAAACTCCAGACTGTTGGGTTCCCCGGACTGACGCTTCGCTCCAGGTGAAGCGCTTAGTCTTCTGGGAAACCCCAATCCGAAGCGTTGCGCAGGTGATTAAATAGGAAGGAGGAGGAGGACTCCTTCCTTCACGCTGGCACACTTCATCCATCAGGTAATTCCCTGGCTTCTAGAGAGAGAGAGAGAGAGAGATGTGAGACAGAGAGAGAGAGCGTGAGATAGAGAGAGCACGAGAGCGAGAGAGAGAAGGGAGACGGCCGAACCTTGGTTCAGGCCCGGCGGCGTGCTCGCCGCCTCGCCGGGCCTGAGCTTTGGCCGGAAACCCCGCCGGCGCCGGGGGAGGCGTTCGGCGGGGTGGTGGTGGAGAGAGAGATGAGAGAGAGGGCCAATTGGCCCTTCTCTGCGGTGGCGGAAGCCGAACCGGCGGACCGGTTGGTTCGGGCCCGGCGGCGTGCTCGCCGCCTTGCCGGGCCCGAGCTTTGGCCTGTCGCCTCCACTGGCGCCGGGCGTGCGTCCGGTGGAGGTCTGGCCGGCCAAGGTGGCCGGCCGTGCCGCCGGCACAGCATCGTGCCGCACGGATGAGAGGAAGAAGATGAGAGAAATTGAGGGAGAGAGAAGGAGTTTGGCGGCCGGCCGCGGCGGCGGCCGGCTCTGGCCCGGCCACCGGCGGCCGGGCCGCCCTCAATTTGGCCGGCGGCGGCCCTGGCCGCTGGCTAAGTCCCCGTCCCCTGTTCGGTGAAACAGGGATCGGGTGGGCTGTGATGAACCGGGCCGGCTGGGCCGGCCGGTTCAGGGCCTTTTGGGCCGTGCAGCATTGAAAGTTTGGGCTGATTTTTGGGCCCTGTAACGAGCCGGGATTAGTAAAATAATTATATGGCTAGAATCTTGGTGAATTCTAGTTTCTTGGGGTATTTTTACTTCCCCAATTGGGTATGTATAGTGAGAGATATTCGAGCCCAAAGTAGGGCCCGTGAACTAGTCTGGGTAGAAATTCTAAGGGTCATTTTAATATTCGTATTCTAATAAATTAATTGTGTAAATGATCCTGTAGGTGCTCAGACATCTGACTAGCTGATTTATACCTGTTGGATTGCGTACTGAGGTAAGTAAGCCAGTTATCAGTATTTAATAAATTATTCATGTTTAAATTGTGAATTGTAACATGAAGAATTGTTATTGGCTAAATTGTAAGTAGATGAATATTATGAATACATGGTTGTTTATGTGCTATGATTTCATATGTGGATGCTATGCATGAGAGATGCAGTTATTATTACATTGATGTGATACTTTACATGCAATTGTTCAGTAAGTATAATCCACTGTTTATGCAATATAGAGATGTTATTGATATGTTTGTGCATGATGTGAGGTACTGTTATGTGTCGCTGCGGTTCTCCTTTATCATGTCATACCACACACACGTCTAGAGGACGTGTTCTGCTTGTTTATGCCACACACATCTAGAGGATGTGTTCTGCTTGTTTATGCCACCTACACGTCTAGAGGATGTGTTCTGCTTGTTTATGTCATTCACACATCTAGAGGACGTGTTCTGCTTGGGTTCGAGATGGCATCACGCATCTAGAGGATGTGTTCTGAGTTCTATGAGGTGGCATCACACATCTAGAGGATGTGTTCTGCTTGGTTCGAGGTGGCATCACACATATAGAGTATGTGTTCTGGTGGATTATGACATGGTGTGACCCTGGTATCTGGACCCTTTCAGTAGGGGGATGCTTGTTGGTACACTATTGAGATATTGCAGGGCCGTGGGTCACATTTACAGTTACCATTGAGAGTATAAACAGTGGGTTTACTTACATTGCATGTTTGAGTATTTGTGGAATGTTTAAGCATGCAGATCATTTATGTGCTTATTGATTGCTATACTATGATTTGACTGTATAACGTGACTTACTTATTGAGTGTAAGCTCATAAAAATCTTACAATGTTTTTGTCAGAGCCACGAGGTTGAAGATGGACTGTTGGGGTGATGGATCTCCTATTAAATAAAACAAGACCCATTATTTTGTTGTAACCCCAGTATTGCTTATGTGTAGGGCTTGATGCCCAAACGTTATTATTGTGGTGTGTAAGGGTTGTAACCCAAGACTTTTAGTATTCAGTAATGTATTTGGCTTGATTACATATATAATGATGTTTTATGTTGAAAAATTTTATGATGCCTTGCGTGCTCGGCACGCGACGGGTTGTCACCCTAGCCCGATATTGGGTCTGGGGCGTGGCAGCGGTGCAAATAGAAATTTTTAGAAAAAAAATATATATTAAAGGATATTTTAGAAAAAAAAAATATTTGGGACTTCTATAAATAGCCTATCTCTCCCTCATTCTTACCACGCCAAACCAACTCTTCTCTATTACTACTATTTCTCTCTTCTAGCAAGTGCTCTAGTAGATTAGCAATTTAATTTTTAGTTTGCAAGTGTTCTTGCAAGTAGCAAGTGCTCTAGCAAGCATTCAAGTGCTACAAGGTCACTTCTTGTTGAGAGGTGAGAGCACAAGAGGAAGCTCATAAATCTCGGCTCCACGCCTCCACCTCTGATCCTCTTCTTAATTCTTTCTTATGGGTTAGTTTTTATTTTTTTGCATTTATTAATTAAAATTTTAGATATGACATCTTTTAACAAAAGTAATTTTAACGTTACTCTTTTTCTGAGGGTGAAAAAACTAATCCCCAACCCCAACCCCAAGTTCCCTCTAGAGCCAGTGTCAGTGAATGTCAAACATCTTCTCGTAAGAGGACTAGTGTGTTTGGAATAATTTCGATAGAATTATGGTTGATGGAGTCTACAAAACAAAATGTAGAAAATATGTAAAACTTTACAGTTGTTCTAGTACTGGAGGAATAGGGCATTTAAAAAGACATCAAGAGACTCATAGGATGCATGATTTCTGTCAGTAATATACCCTTAATATACAAGAGAGATCACTTGTAAGTAATTTTGCATATAACCATGAAATCAGAGCAAATTACTTGTAAGATGGATAGTTCATGATGAATTACCTTTTAGTTTATCTGAATCTTATAATTTTGAACGATATATTCAGTTAGGCCTACAACCTGCTTATAGAAGAACTAGTAGCCATACCTTTAGAAGAGTGGCTATAACAAACTTTTTAGCAATGAAACAAAGTTTAACTAGAAGTTTCTCAAATTTAAATGCTATAATTTCTTTAACTTCTGATATTTGATCAGTATATGTAGGTAGTAATTATTTTATTGCTATTACTGCTCATTATATCGATAATGATTGGCAACTAAATAAACGAATTCTTGCTTTTCGTGCTTTTGATTTTCCACATTCGGAATAATAAATTTTAAATATTATTTATCAAACTGCATGCTCATATAATATTAATAATAAAATAATATCAATTACTTTTGATAATGCATCTAATAATAATTCTGCTGTTGCATTATTAAATGACTCTTTGCATCCCATTTTAGATGGATAATTATTTCATATTATGTGCATGTCATATATTAAATCTTTCTGCTCAATCTGGCATGGACATAATTCAAGAGGTTTTTTTAAAAATTAAAATATAATTTCTTTTATTCATGCTTCAAGGTCAAGACTTCAAGAATTTAAATAATTATGTGTAGATCATGGTAAACATTTTAAAAATTAAACTTGATGTAATTACTCATTGGAATAGTATCTATACCATGATACATGATGCATATCCATATAAGAACTTATTAAGTGCTTATATTAATGATCGTGGATTAAGATTTATATTAACTGAAATTGATTGGCATCAAGGTAAAATTTTAGAAGATTTTTTGTTACATTTTATGATGCTACAAATGTTCTTTCAGGTATTTATTATCCAACTTCTTGTTCATTTTTACAAAAAGCATATGTAATTAGTAAAAATTTAAAGAATATAGATATCATGAAGTTTTAATGCCTATTATATGTAATATAGAAACTAAATGGAATGAATATTGGAATAGGATATGTCCATTGCATAACTTAGCTGTTATTTTTTATCCTAGAATTAAATTAATGGCATAAATTTTTTTAATTGATCAATATTGTGAAAACATGAATCAAAATCCTGAACCTACTAATGATGAGGTAACACGACTTCTTAATGATATTTATGGTTTATATAATGATAAATTTTGTGGATCTAGAATACCTACTCAAAGCTCTGCTTCTTCTTCTAGATCTCGTTCGTTATCTATTTTTTCATTCATTAGAAGACACATACATGCTTCATCTTCTTCATCTTTAAATAATGAATTAGAATTTTATTTACGAAATGGTCTTCATTCTGCATATGATGAAGATCAAATAAAAAGTCTAGATGTATTAGCTTGGTGGAAGAGTATTAGAAATCAATATCATGTTATGTCTGCCATTAAACAAGATATTTTAGCTATACCGATGTCCACAGTAGCATCGGAATCCACTTTCAGTGCAGGTCGACGTATTCTGAACGAAAAGAGAAGTAGGATGACTAGCAAGACAATTAAGATACTTATCTGCTTCAAAGATTGGTTGGACGCTGAGGCAATGCTTCAAGATAAAGGTGGACATGACTTAACCAGCGAAGATGATGATCACACAAATACTACTGATGAGTGAGTCATCTCTATTTTTTCTCCTTTCTTATTGTATTATGTTCTGGAGGTCAGGCCTAGCCCCCCTCCCTTCATGTACCATTTGATTTTAAATTAATAACTGATAGAGGTCTATGCCAAACCCCCCACCATTAAGGTGGCTTCATATTAATAATTTTTTTATTCTTAATAATTTTTTAATTTATTAAAAAAAATTTATAAAATTTTTTTATCAAGCCTTTATGGGCCATGCCGATCCACCTGGATTGGCATGGCCCAGGCCCATATGGGCCGACACGGCCCGTTGCCTACCTCTATACTTCACATTCCTCTTTGCATACTCATACATATAATATCACATAATGACTATATATGCATCCATTCTTAAGGACTGCTTTCATTTTGGATTCGTCAAGGTCTAGTTAGGAAAGAACAAAGTTTGATACCAAAAATAAGAAGCTCTTCTTCTCTATGGAAAGAAAGATTGGAGGGTTAAATCAAATCGGAAAAGAAAAATAGTAACCTCCCAGACACTCTACTAGATGATAAATGAAGCTTAACTCCTTAAGTGAAGTATCAGTTGAGGTGTTTGGCAAAGTATTCTTTATATTCAAGGTCTAGTTGGGAAAGAACAAAGTTTGATACCAAAAAATAAGCTCTTCTTCTTTATGGAAAGAAAAATCGGGGGGTTGAATCAAATCGAAAAAGGAAAATAGTAACCTCCCAAACATTCTACTAGATGATAAATGAAGCTTAACTCTTTAAGGCTATGTTTGGATCTTTGGAGAGGAAGGAAGGGGAGAGTAAAAAGAAGTAAAGGAATGAAAGGAAAAGGAAGGAAAAAAAAGGGTTCTTTTTTCTTCTCTTGTTTGGAAAGGATGAAAGAAAAAAGAAAGGTAATATCAATTATCATATTTGGATATAGAGGGAAGAAAAGAAGGAAAAGAGTTATGTAACAATTATCTCCCTTCAGAATAGACAATGAACCATGAGAATGAAAGAACGAATAATAGAAAATGAAAGAATATTTTGGTCTTCAAAAAAATATAACTTAAACATTTTTTTCCTCTCCGCTTACCCTCATTTGGAGGTTAACAAATTTACCCTCGTTGAGGGAGAAATAAGAGAAACTAGTTACTCACATTTCCTTCCTCCTCTCTCTTTTACCTTCCTTCCAAATAAAATAACTTATGACATTTTTCCTTCATTTCCTTTCCCTCCCCTCCATTCATCCCAATCCAAACAAACCCTAAGGGAAGTATCAGTTAAGGTGTTTGGCAAAGTATTCTTCATATATCTTGATTAGATAATTAATTCAAAAGGAATAAAAGTGTAAGAAATAAAAAGATATTAAAATATGAAAGACATTCCTAAAATATCACTGCATAAAAAAATTTTGCCAAATTTTGAAAAAGTTGCTATAAATGATCATGCAGATATACAAAGTTTATGAAGGTCTACTTATTTGAGATGAAAAAAAATCTAAGGAAAAGAAAAATAAATAAGATATTTTTTTATAAAAAAGAAAAAGCTTTTTAAAGACTTTAAAAATGAGTTTTTCATATTTATCAATTCATTTGCTAACAAAAATAAAATTTTATTTTTAATTAAAATAAGTTTTTCAAGTAATTTGATAATTAAATAAATTCTTGATGAATTCGAAATTCTAGCCTCGAGTCTTATAGGTATAGATTAAATTTTAAAAAAACTTTCCTTTAAACCTATCTTAACCAAGTTTGGATAACTTGAAATAGGTCATTATGATGTCACCAATGATGGCTGAAAAAGTGCAATATACCGCCCATCTTTTAACACAAATACTGGGGGGGAATTTCTATTTGCACCGCCCAAATTATTCTCCACACCTTCCTTATTTTTTATAAAAAAAATTCTCAACTACCCTTCCTCCTTTTCTCTTCACACCCATCTTCTCTCCCCCCCACTCAACACCACATCTCCTCCTCTCTCAGCACCGCGGCCCTTCGCCCATCTCCTCCCCTTCTAGCACCGTGGCTATCGGCCCGTCTCCTCCCTACTCCCCAGCATCGGTCAGCGCCCTCTCCCTCGACACTGGCTTCTCCTTTGACACCGTTCGACCAAACAAGGCTGAACAAATGACCTCTGTTTGGTCCTATTTGGCCGAACAAAGGCCATTCTGTTCGGCCTAATAGGCCAGGCGAACATAGGCTCTCCGTTCGACCAAATAGGACCGAACGAAGGGCCTTCGTTAGGCCCTCCGTTCGGCCCTGTTTAGTCGAACGGTGCTGGAGGACGCCGGTGCTCTTCATTCGGCCAAACAGGATTGAACGGAGGGCCTCCGTTCAGTCCTGTTTGGTCGAACGGTGCCGGAAAGGCGCCAGTGCCGAAAAATGGGGAAAAGATGGGGCCAGAGGGCTGGGGAGGATCGATGCCAAGGAGTAGGGGGTATTGGGGAAGGAGGAGAAGATAGGGAAGGAAGGAGATGGGAGACGGCGTGTGTTGGGGAGGGGGAAGGGGCCGTGCCGGAGAGGAGATGGAAGGGAGGAGGGAGGAAGAAGGGGTGGTGCCAAAGAGGAGATTGAAGGGGAGGAGAGAGGGAAGAAGGCGGTGCCGAAGAGAAGATGAGGGGGAAGGGAAAAGGGGACGGTTCCAAAGAGGAGACGAAAGAGGGGGTGTAAAGAGAAAAAAGAGGAGTAGTTTAGGAAATTTTTTTTAATGGAAAGGGGTGTGCTGAGTATTATGGGCGGTGCAAATAGAAATTTTCATACTGAGGCCTTGTTGGGGTGCATTGTAAGTCGGCTTACGAGAAATCGTGATTCATAATAAAATGATTTCTACTCCCGTATGGGTTGCCACTTCCCAAAAAGTCATGGCTTTTTTTATTATACTTTTATTGTTTTCAAGCATGAATTTTGGTTAGCCAAACAAAATGAGATGGCAGCTCGTTTTAGGAAAAACATTTTTTTTTTGGAAGGCAATCAAACAAAACCTTAATATTGTGACATGTATTGCCACCTTCAGCCGTATAAACCAATCTACGGCTCCTTTGGGAGTGTAGGCTGTGAAGGAAAATGGGTGTCCAAATTCCGACGTTATAAATTTTAAGTATGATACTTGCACCAAAAATAATAACAATATTATTTCTTCCCAGAATATCATGCAAATTTTTGTCCCTTTTATCTTTTCACTATTATTTTGTATTATAAGGAAAATATTTTTTTAAGCAAAAGAGTAAACTATACAACAAATTCCATTCAAAATGAGGCCTGCACTGATAATGTGGTGCAAAGTCATATTTGATTAAAATAAGCATTACAAAAAGAAGCTTATCTATTACAAATTGATTGGTCTGATGATGCCAAAATAAAAAATTGCCAAGGCTTATATTTTAGATAAATTAATGGCTAAGCAGTAGACTTGACCAAACAAGCCAGGAATTGAATAAGAAGTCAAGCCAGGAATTGAATAAGAAAAGACTTTGTGCATCGGTCTTCGATGAATAAAGCATGTCATTGTGTATGTCATGGCTCAATGGGTCATGATGCATACTGCACGCACGATGAATGTGCGCTTGATGCGTACTTTATGCACATAAAATTTTTTTTAATTGAATAAGCAAACAAATACTTGGTGAGCAAGTGATAGACTTTGTGAGCTATTGACTCCATAAGTAGGTTAGTAGCCAGCCATTCATGTGTATTTCGAGAATATGAGAGACATGAGATGCTAGCGGTACAAGCGTGTTCTTTGGGTTGAGAAGGGTGCATAAGTTCTCTTAGAATTGTTTTTTTTTTCTTGTATCGGTCATCATATCATAACTAAATACAGATCTACCCTGTCTATGAACATAGACAGTATTTTACTAAACCATATAAAATTTTTATATTTTTATTTGCACTATTTCATAATTGTTTGTTTTTCTTTGTTGTTGCATGACCTTTCTTCTACTCCCAGCATCAATTTGCTTGGGCGTGATCCAGTCAACCTCAATTCTCCAACCAAATTTGCCATCTCCAATTGAATTTATTGCAGATGCTTTACATGTATCACGTTTGCAATTACTTGACAGGAAAAAAAAAAAAAAAAAAATTGTTCTCTAAGGGTAGGGGAGGGGGGAATCATCTTAATATACCTCCTTTTGAAGTCCACAAACAGTATGCGAAGGTAAACAAAAGTTTAGTTGTTGGGTAATGCAGAACAAAGGCCAGCTAATGATTGTTCTACGTTATAAAGCTTTATTAGGATTAAAGGTGTTTTCTTAGGTTGTTAGGTAAACATATAACAAGCACCTGTTATGATTATCTTGCCAGGTGGCTCCTCTGTTTCCTTGGGTGAAGGCTCTGTGAAACTCCTCCTGAGCCTGGGTGGGTTCCTTCTGGAGATGGTTTTATAAATTAGAAAACAGCTCGGCGTTCTACCATTACGTCAAGGGAGGAGAAGGGCAGGCGAAAGTTCGGGTTTCGTTGCCGTCTGCTGTTGAATTCATCACGAACCGACTCAATTTCCACGCCTCTCTATGGTTTCGCCTCCTTGAAACCGCGTGGATTTTTTCTTTTGTGGATGGAAGTTGGTTGGTCCGGGCCCAAACCAACCATACACCGGTTCGGCCTGATTGTGCTTGATAAATCCGGTTTACGGTATTATTTGCTTGTTTTATTAACCCACCATCATAAATTGCATGACATCAAAAGTTAAATAAACCCCTATCTTCAAATAGAGCATTAAGATAACTATGCGAAGACCAGTTCCAAACTGGAATAAAGGATGAGGATTATGTTGAGTAATTAACCGCTAATGTAAAACTTCATCAGATCTCTTAAAACATAGAGGTTGAGTTAAGATGAGTTGAGGCATTAAGATCTACTTTAGTGTATCTTCAATGTCAATGGACCTTTCTAATCCATCATATGTAATCTACGGTATCTAAACTACTTATGATTATGTAATTTAAAAATACATATTTTCACATTACATGTTTATTCTTTAAAAGAAACTATTTTTAAATTATTTTTTTAATTAAAAGTAATTTTTAATTTGATGCTTTAACTAAAAAGTTAAGAGTATTGCTGCAAAAATACTTAAAAAATAAGGATATATAAATTTGATGCTTTAGCTAAGTCATTGCTGCAAAAATACTTAAAAAATAAGGATATATATATATATATATATATCCTTATTTTTTAAGTATTTTTGCAGCAATACTCTTAACTTTTTAGCTAAAGCATCAAATTAAAAATTACTTTTAATTAAAAAATTAATTTTAAAAATACAGCGCTATTTTGCATGTCAAATAACTACATCACCTTTTATGTTTATATCTCTAAATAATTATAGTTTACATTAGTAAGAGCTGTAATTTTGCATAAAACTTTTCAAAGACATCAACATTGAAGGGTCATAGTTAGATAATGCTATCGGTTACAAATTTAAATTATTTTGTGCTGCTTTGGTTTTACAACCACACTAGCATATCAATTTTCAATGTATAAGTATAAAATAATTTTATTTATATTTTTAAAAAAAAAAAGCTCAACCAAGCCAATCCCACCACTATTTCAATCTAAAACTTTGAATTAATAATTAAAAAAAATACCTCACTTGTGCCACTGCAAACCTAGTCCTTCCTCCTCCTTTTCCCTGCCATCCACCAATGCAGCTGCAGGTGATCCAAACAAATCATTCAAATTAGGAAGGATATTATGAAGCCAAATCCAGCTAAACCTCAGGCACAATACATTGTATGGGCGCTGCGCAGGTGCAGTCCAAGTCCACCCAATTTAAAATCTCAACACAGACACACACACGCAAAAAAAAAAAAAAAAAAAAAAAACTTCAATGCATGCTTAAAATCATCCCCATCATTCATCCATCATCTGCACATCAAGTCCATATATATGTATGTATCTGCTGCGCTACGCATACAGACTGAAAAGATAAACTAAGCTCATATTCATCATCTTCTTGCCTCTCACATTTGGAGCGAAGTCACTGGTGGTTACACCAGGAGCCTTATAATAATAACAAACTAAAACAATGTGCATTCATTTGAATTAAATTAGATCTGATCCAAAAGGAAGGCCACCTCCCCCATGGTGGGCCTAATCCTGGGGTTCTCATCAGTACACCTGCAAGCCACCTCCAAATACCCCTTGACCTGCGGCTCTATTACGCCTTCCTTGTCCATCTTCCGGTCCAACACCTCCATCCACCTCTTCTCCTCCACCATCCTCCTCGCCCACTGCACCAGGTTCACCTCCTTCCCGTCCTCCCTTCGCCGGGGCAAGTTCGGCCGCTCCCCAGCCGCCACCTCCACCATCAGCACCCCGAAGCTGTAAACATCCGCCGCCACAGTCGCCGCCGTCAGCCCCGCCTTGTACTCCGGCGGCATGTACCCCATCGTCCCCGCCACCTGGGTCGACACGTGCGTCCGCGACGCGTCCACCCGCCGCGCCAGCCCGAAGTCGGCGATCTTCGCGACGAAGTTGCCGTCGAGCAGCACGTTGCTCGACTTGATGTCCCGGTGGATGATCCGCGGCTGGGTCTTCTCGTGGAGGAAGGCGAGGCCGGAGGCGACCCCGCGGATGATCCGGACCCGAATCGGCCACGGGAGGGGGAAGGAGACCGTGTCCGACTCGTGGAGCCACTGGTCGAGGGAGCCGCGCTCGAGGAACTCGTAGATGAGGAGGCGGTCGGCGCCGGAGACGCAGTAACCGAGGATGCGGGCGAGGTTGGGGTGGCGGATGCAGCCTACGGTCTCCACCTCGGCGCGGAACTCGCGGATGCCGTGGAAGGCGTCGGCGCAGTGGCGCTTGACGGCGACGATGACGCCGGAGGAGAGGCGGCCCTTGTAGACGAAACCGAAGCTGCCGTCGCCGATGATGGCGTCGGCGGCGAAGCCCTTGGTGGCGGCGGCGAGTTCGTTGAGGGAGATATGGTCGAGGGAGGGGTCGAAGGAGGCGCTTTCGTCGGCGCCGACGCAGGCGGAGGGGGGCCTGCCAACCGGGAGGGTCGGCGCAGGCACCGTCAATGACCGGAGACGGGATTTGGGGTGGCGGCGACAGAGGAAGGTGAGGAAACTGATAAGGAAGATGACCATGAGGGCGGTGGCGGAGATGGCGATCAGGAAGGCGACAAGGGCCACCATGGCCGGAATCGAAACCCTTTCTGACCTATCGATCGAATACCTTAAGAAGAAAAAGAAGAAGAAGAAGAAGAAGAGAGGATTGGGTTAGGAGCTAGGGTTAGGGTTTGGGGGAGAGAAGTTTTGACTGCAAGGAGGAGGAAAGTGAAGCAGAGGGGGATGGCATCGGAAGGTGAGAGGTAGGGAAATTTCGTGATGATTTTTCTGGCGTTAATTTCAATTCCACGGTCGTCGATTGGAGTCAACCGCGTTGGCTTTTCTTCTCTCTCATCTGGATGGACAACTTGTGGAATTTTAGGCTAGTTTTTTTTTTTTTTTAATTATGTTAATAAGTAGTAGTAGGGCTATGCCCTCCCTATGCTTGGGCGTCTGCCGTTTTGAGGCCAACGAGATTAAGTCCCGGAAAAGGCTTGCTGAGCTGGAAAGCTCTTTCAATAATCACAGTGCAATTAGCGATGGTTTCAAACCACTCTTTGAAGCACTTCAAATTTTTTTTTTTTTATGCCATTTGGACGGATATCACGCATGCTACTAACATTTTTTATGCCCCATGACAGTACACTAGATTAAGTTGCTAACTGAATGACTTTCTTCATTGTTTATCATATAAAAATCTGATCTTAAATTAATAAAAAAATTTATTTTTTATTTTATATTTAATATTATTTTTTTTTTGATATTATGGGTTTGACTCTTGCAAGTCGTATAATTGCTCGACTGTTCAAAAGAAAATACTTCATTTAAGGTAAAGGAAGGCTTTTATCAAGGTGTTTATTTATTTATTTTTATGTAAGCCAGAAATTTCCAGCCGTCTGATTTTGTTTCGATGGATGTAGTTGTGCATTGGCAAAACTCATAAATCTAAAATATTTTGACACGTGGCTGAGCATTCGTCATGGTCGGTGCCAGAGTGGCCTGATTTAGCCGCTGGCAAGGCAAGGCGGGGAGGCACAACACAACAGCCTTTCAAAGCAGTCGGCGAGGAATTTGGAATTCCCTGGGATGGATCAGATGCCGTTGGTTTACTAATCTCCATTGATTGACGACTAGGGCTGAATAGCCTTCCCTAAAGGGCCGGCATACTGATCGAAGAGGAGCCGACGGCCAGCGATAGTTATTAAGAAGTTGACGTTACCCAAGGATGATGGAAGAGAGTGAGTTAGGAGCAAATTATAAAAGATAAAAAAATGATATAGTAAAAAAATATTTATATTTTTTATTTTTTATTAAAATTATATTTTATGTATTTAATTTTAGTTCTACTAATCTTGAAACTTTTAAATTCTAAAATCTTTCTCCAAATCTTTAGCTTAGCATTTACTTCAAATTTAATTTTATCAATCAACATTACATCGCCTGCAAATAATATACACCATAGCATATCGTCTTGAATATGTTTGATTAATTCATCCATAATTAGTGCAAAAAGATATGGGCTCAAGCAAATCTTTGATGTAAACTTATAGTAATTAAAAACTTACTAGTTTCTCCTATTATTATTTAACAATAGCTTACTCTATCATACATATCTTTTATCAATTCTATGTATTTTTTAGTAATTTTTTTTTAAATTTATCATATTATTTCTTAGGTACTCTATCGTATGCTTTCTTTAAATCAATAAAAATTTTATGAAGATTTTTTTTCCTTATACTCCTTCGTTATTCTCTTTAGACCATATATATCTTTTATAAATTACCACCTTGCCATTCTTAAATAGGTTATGCCACCGAAAAATAACATTTTAAATGTATTAAAGTCATTAATCTAAAAGGTGATTTTAATGGCCTTTTGGTTTGATTCCGCAACCCTGTCCTGCTTACTAGGTCTGATAATGAGATGGAATACGTAGGATCTTAATTTTCATCTTTATGAAAAGATATAATTTTATTTTCCTTTTATCTTCATAAATAAAAAAATTCATCTTTATTCGTCCTCTATGAAAAAAAAACTTCTCCATGACAAAATAAAAAAAAAATCCGCTCCATTCCTATTCCACTTCTTTTCTAATAACATATTTATTTTTTTAATAAAGATTATAAGAATAATTTTATAAATATAAAAATATTATATGAAACCAATATGATAAAAATGAAGCAGATTAAAATATATTTATTCTCATTTTTATTTTATTCCTGTAAATGAGGATAAATAATTTTTATTTATATAAAAATGAAAAAATTGTCCTCTGATATGAATGGGATGAATTCTTTGTTATTAGATAGGAATTGCTATCTCTATATTCTCTCTATTTTCTACTCCTTTGGGCGCAGGAGGCCCTCTCCCATTGGCATAAGCCTCCTGAGCTTAGGCCACGAATAAAGCTAGCAATGTAATTTCAAATACATCTTAATTTGAACATCATCAAATCAAAGACTAATTGGACTCCCTTATGTTGTCCTCCAAGCCTCCCTGCAGAAACCTACGTAGAAATCTATGCTTTATCCAAACGAAACCTCTCCCTTTTTCTTTGTATCTTTATGGGATACATAGTTGATGCGGGATAAAAATATCACTGCATCGATTGGCAGACATAATAGGCAGCAAAACCCACCTCTAAGTTCCGATCCACTAACTGCCATAATATATCCGTTCTCCTTTGCAAAAAGGATAAGCAACGTCATCTGCTATCTTCAACCTCTACAGGGCCAAGCCATCTCCAAATCTCGGCAGGACCGACCATCTCCATACCTCGACAGGATCGATCCTCATCCCCTCAACATAAGCACATTACTGCTTCAAACTGCACCACATATCTCGGAAGATAAATCATCCCGATCACAAGGATTTCGGAGTAAGCTTTCCAAAACAGAAACGAGAGTCAAATGCAACACTTCATCCATGATCAACAGAATTTTAAATTTTTGATAAAGCGTCCGTCAGCTTCATCAACCGCCAATCCCCATAACCGATGGGATTTCGGCCTTATCAGATACTAACTCCCTAAATGCACCAAAAATTAGGTAACTGCATACTATCTCGACAACGTACAAATACTAAGTCTCAAAACCCCTCAGGTATGCATCTCTAAGGCAATTCTAAGCCCTCACAATTTAAGCAAAGGCCATTGCTCTCCAGAAACCTTCTTGGGGCATTCTTCTGCAATAACCTTCTCTCATCTGCTTGCTGAGGATTTTTACTAACTTGGTCGTTAAGGGTCTTCCTCCCTGTGATTCCTGCATAAGGACTATCTTGCAGGTCCATCCAAATGGGAGAGAGCTACCCAGATCCTAAAGTGCATCATTCCCAAGCTGCAGAACAAAAATCAGCAGCAACATATTGGTGCTAGAGGAAGGGCCTCAAGTTTCATTAAACTTAAAACCAAAGAGAAAAAGTTCAAGCAAGAAGGACTCACCCTCAATAGCCAATCGCAAGAGAGCAACTACTGATGCTTCGGATCAGACCGCCTCTCAAAGGCCCGATCCCATACTCCACACGGTGTCCTCACAACCGCTGTCGATCGAGGCTCCGTTGTTATCTCATAAGCCCTAACGTAGTTGGTGCAGGGCCTCTATGGAATCCCTCCACCGGCTGCACCTGCTCAGCAGCACTTTGATGGATCAGTTGCCCTAGTTCAAATGATAGCTCCTCCATCCAACCCACTTGAGGCCACGAGCCACCCACGATAACTCGGCCATGAGAAAGAAGTGAAACCCGCATCGTAGAAGGGCGGAGATAGGAGTTTACATCGGTCCTGTCGGGCACGCACCTTGTCTCCGATCTTTTTGTGCCATGATTCGATGCCATGGCCGCGATCTCCCCGTCCAGCCTCTCCAACTATTCAGAATGAGGGGGTGGAGTGGCAACTCCAAGAGATGCGCCAAGAAATAGACGTTGTCAAGCATGCGGCCCATCCACAGCCACGGGTGGAGCAGGGCCTATCCTTCACTGAAAAGATCATGAAGAAGGTAGTCCCATCTCACATCAAGCTTCCAGCAATCGAGCCATACAATGGGACCACTGACCCTGACGACCACCTGAGCAGCTTCTGATCCATCATGATGTTCTACGGGGCATCAGATGCGATCTTATGTTGAGCATTTCCCTTTACTCTAAGGGGGCCCACCAGGATATGGTTCGGCACACTAAAGCTAAACTCTATCAACTCCTTCGATGAACTGGGCCGCTCATTTACTAGTCGGTTTGTTAGAAGCCACCGCCACTGATGGAGATCTAACTCCGTCTCCGAAGTCAAGCAGCGAGAGGGGGAGTCCCTAAAAAGTTTTATTGGCCGTTTCAACGCAGTCATGTTGGAAGTCGACCACCTCAACCATGAGGTGGCCATGCCCACTTTAGCAGGTGGAGTATCAAAGAAGGAAGACTTTTACCTCGCCATTGAAGTCAACTACCCCAAAAGTCTCTCTGATATGATGGCTCTGGTGGATAAATACGCTAGAGTCAAAGAATCCCAAAGGTCGGCCCGAGTTGAGCAATCCAAGAATAGAAGAATAAGAGCTCAAAAAAGAGCCGACCAGCTCACCCTGCAAGCCTGCCTTATTGCCAGAGGGCCCCACTGCCAAGACAGCGCACTAAAAGCCAGCATGGAGGTTCAATCAATACACCCCCCTTGTCGTGTCGTAAGCCTAGATCCTGATGGAGATCGAGCATCAGCTTCCTCAACCAAGGCTCCTCCAAGGAAACCTGGCTTGAAGGGATATAACAAAATACTGCTGGTATCACCATGACTACGATCACGATACAAAGAGTGTTAGCAGCTGAAGGATGAAATTGAGCAGCTCATTTATCGAGAGAGACGGGAGCAATACAGAAGGGCTTTTGAAGTAGACAACAGAATAGAACATCTACTTGAGCTTCAACAATAACACCCATCGAACCCATTGGTGGCTGGTAACGTTAATATGATTATAATGGTCGGCTCCTCCCAGGATCGGCCAAATGAAGAGGAGAACCCACCTAAAAGGGTCTGGTACGAGGGGCTCGCCTTTTCAAATGAAGACCTCCAAGGAATATAATATCCCTAGGATATGGAACTCAGATAACATCTGAGCGTATTACCAATGAAGTATGCCTGAACCGAGCTATTTGCTCATTGTAATAGAAAACTTCACTCCAATTTGTATATTATTTCTTTGAATAATCGTCTTTCTCGAGATGTTGATGAAAGGCAAGACTTGCCGAGCACCGACCCCATGGGCCAAGCAATTTTTTTTGTACTTTGGTTGGGCCAAGTAAAAAATTTTCTCTGAACCTTGGTACGGCCAAGCTTTCTTCGTACCTTGGTTGGGCCAAGTCAAAAATTTTCTCCAAACCTTGGCATGGCCAAGCTTTCTTCATACCCTAGTTGGGCTAAGTAAAAACAAATTTCTCCGAACCTTGGCACGGCCGAGTTCTCCTGGTACCTTGGCTGGGCTAAGTACAAAAAAAAATTCTAAACCTTGGTACAGCCGAGCTTTCTTCGTACCTTGGTTAGGCCAAGTAAAAAAAATTTCTCCGAACCTTGATACGGCCGAGCATTCTCCATACCTCGGCATGACCGAGCAATCCTCCGAACCACGGCAAAGCCAGTCAGAGTGCCTTGGCAGGACCAAGGTCAATTTTCTTTATACCTTAATTGGGCCAAATAAAAAATTTTCTTCGAACCCCGGCACGGCCAAGCTCTCTCCGTACCTTGGCTAGGCCAAGTAAAATATTCTTCGAACCTCGGCAAGGCCGAGCAATTTTCTCCATACTTTGGCTGGGCCAAGTAAAAAATTTACTCCGAACCTTGGCATGGCCAAGCTTTCTTCGTACCTTGGTTGGGCCAAGTAAAATATTCTCCGAACCTTGATAGGGCCAAGCAAGTTTCACTGTACCTTGGCTGGACCAAGTAAAAAAAAATTCTCCAAACCTCGGTATGATCGAGCTTTCTCATACCTTGGCTAGGCCAAGTAAAAAATTTTCTTTGAACCTCAGTAGGGCCAAGCTTTCTTCGTACTTTAGCTGAGCCAAGTAAAAAATTTACTCAGAACCTCGGTAAGGCCGATCAAAATGCCTTGATAACACCAAGGCAAATTTTCTTCAAGTCTCGGTGCGGCCGAGCGTCCTCCGAACCTCGACAAAGCCAGTTGGAGAACCTTGGCATGACCAAGGAAAAATCTTTTATAACTTGTGTTGGCCCAGATGACAACCCAAGAGGGGGGGGGATGAATTGGGTTCTTTAAAAAATTAGCCTTTTAAGAAGTTTGCTTAAGAAAAGTGAAGGCAATAGCAATGTAAATACAAAGTGCAATGAATAAGACAGTGATAGAGATAGAGTCAATGTAAGCACGACAAACACAAAAAGTTTATAGTGGTTCGGTGTATCCAACACCTACGTCCACTCTCAAGATTCACTTGGGTCCACACTATAATCTTCCTTGATTACAACCGAGTTGTTTTACAAGCTCACAACTCAAACTTGTTGTTTTCCGGATGCACAACGAACCCAGATGGTTTTTCAAGGGCTCACCAGCACAAAAAACCCTAACACAAGCTTAATCAAGCTTGAACCGAGGTAAGACTACCTCCACTAGTTCAATCCCCCAGATTGAACTAGATACAAACAAATGAATAATGTTTTTCAATTACAAAGCTCCTTAATGAGCAGATAATCAAATATAAGAATAATAAGGTTTAGAAAAGCCTGATTTGTAGATGGTTGGCTTTTGAGCTTTTCTTCTTTTCTTCTTTTCTTCTTCTCCTTGCTGGGTTGAATCAAGCCTCAACTCCGATTCTTCACAGTTGAAGCAGTTGAGAGAGTTGAAAAGCAAGAACGAATCCTCTTTCTCCAAGTTGGGAAATCCACCAAAACTTTGATTTGAATGCCTTGGATTCCTCTTGAGCGTTTTGGAGTGGAGTGGATTTGAGCTAGAAGGTTTTCCTCTTGAGATTCAGGCTCTCTCTTTTTCGGATTTTTGGATTGGGATTTCTCTATTTGTTTTTCTATTTTTCCATTTTCTGTTTTTTTGTTTTGAATGATAGTCTTCCCTTTTTATAGATTTCTTGCAAGCCATTTTTGGAAGAAAACTATCCGTTGAAGTGTACCTTGTAACAAAATATATCCATTAGAAATAAAGTAAAATAGAAATATTACCGTTAGAGCTGATCTGGCAATTTAATTTTTCGTTCCAGGTGGGTTGGAGTCGACTCTAACTTTTCTGGAGTCGGCTCTAACTCGAAGCACTTTAAAACGTTATTTCCGGAGTCGTTTCTGACTTTTCTGGGGTCGACAAGAAACTTTTCTGGAGTCGACTCTAACTTACCCGGAGTCGACTCTAGGTCGGGGCCAGAAAAATCGACGTTCTGTTTCTTCTGTGAGAGTCGGCTCTAACAGTCTCGGAGTCGACTCTAACTTCCGTGCCAGATTCAGGAGTCGGCTCTGTGATTTTCGGAGTCGACTCTAATATCTGCAATCTTACCTAGACATTAGATTCGATCCAGAACATGATGTAACTCCTGATTTTGATCATTCAATAGACTTATAATCTGAAACACTTAATCAAAATCATTAGAGTCTCCAATAGTTATACTCAAATAGTTTTATTAATCATCAAAATCATCAATTGGGTCAACAATCTCCCCTTTTGATGATAACAAAAACTTTGAGTATATGCATTCAAAAATTCATTCAAACTAAAGATTATAGACATTTTAAAGCTTAAAGCTTTTTAACGAAGGATTTGATGCCAATATTCAAGGTAAACTTTTAAAATTGTGCATGAGTTCAATATAATCCATCAATTATGAACATTTAATCTAAATGTGCAAAAAATTGCAATTGAGCTTGTTGTTAAGCTCCCCCTGCATTGAATAGCTCCCCTAATTATAAGCATCAAATTTTAACTGATTAAGATTTCAAGTCATTTTGCATAAACAATTATTTCTCCCCCTTTCTTTCTTTCTTTATGCATATTCAACCATCTTTCATTAAAATTTTAAATCTTTCTTTCTTTGCATACTCAACCATCTAACCATCTCTCACCCTTTTTTGTTATCAGCAATAAGGAGAGTATTAGATAAAGAAGGCTAAAAAAAATTGTAGGCTCAATAAGACATAAGGATTCAAGCAGTCAACATTTGAAAATGTGAAATTGCATTTCATAAGTAAGAAACATTACATTAGTTGATTCATGTACATTCCAAAATGAAATACATTAGATACTCAAAAATTCCTAAATACAAACTATCAAAATCAAAGTCAAATATGTTTGAATACAATTTTCTTCAAGTGACCTATGATTTCCATTACATCATCTTTTTGGGATTTCTTAAAGTTTTCAAGGCAAGCTTCAATTTGTGAGACTGCAAGGTCAATGTCCTTCTTCAGTTGACCAGTTGCATGAACATAAGATCCCGACCCATCAGCAATGCCTTCCATCCTTTCAAAGATTTTGTGAAGTTCAGCACCAAAGGATTCAACAGAATTGCTTATGGAAAAGGAGATCATGTCCAGTCTCGAATTAAGTTCTTCTTTCAACTGATTAAAGTCTTCTTTTAATTGATTAATCTCATGAGATCTCTGACTATCATATTCAGCAAGCAAAGCTCTCAACTGACCAATCTGTTCATCAGAGAATCTCCCAGAAGCAGCAATAGACTGATGTGGAGGAGAGGGAACTGTGCTCGGTCCGGCCTCTGAAGGTCCAGCTGTAGATGGTCCCGCAATAAATGGATCAGGGACTGATGGTCCCGCAGTGGATGGTCCAGGGATATCTTCTACTCTGGCCTCTTCAGCTCTATCTCTCTCAGCTCTTTCTTCTCGTCCTCCTTTCATCCATATACCATTTAACTTCTTGAAGCCCATCCGATGAATAGTAGAAATACTATAATAGTCAGTGTGCCTTAATTTCCTTAGGGGTTCATTATCCATAATTAGCACACCTTGGCTTCTAAAGATCAATGTCAGAACCATACCATATGGCAGTGTAGATCTTTTCTTTGTAGCAGCCTCTGCCATATAACCAATCATCATGCCAGCTAGGTTGACTGGCCTTCCAGTTATAATACAATCCATCAAAAGAATGTCTCGCTCCGAGACGTACTCAAATCTACCAATTTTGGGGAATAAAATTCTTCCACATATGTTGTGTAGTAACCTGAGCTCCAGATTTAATTGATTAGCAAGAATTTCCTCAAACTCGGTTACATCCCTCCCTAACATTCTTGACAATGCACCACTTCTATCATCATGCTGATATTCCATAATACCAATTGTGGGCATTTCCAACAGATTTCCAAGGATTTCAGCAGTTATTACAACTCTAGTTCCTCTTACAATACTGACTAAACCGCCTTCTCCTCTACTCAAATCATTGTAAAATTCTCTCACTAGGGCAGGATAAGTGGGGATATCTAATGAACAAATCTTTTCCCACCCCATTTCTTTTAAACATCTTCCTATTGAGAAGCCCTCCGACTCAAAGAAATCAAAGTTGACCTTCCTTCCAGTTGTGATAGTCTTACCGGCTAGTTGATCTACTTTGGGTGAAGAGGGTGAAGGAGGGGAATCTTCTTGAGTGGCCGAAGAGGAGGATGGCGAGGGTTGCCTCCGAATCGTGCGTCGCCTCGTGGGAACGGACGCTCCTCCGACGAAACCGCGCCTCTTGGGTGCCATTGAGTTGATTGGAATGTGTAATCAAAGGTTTTGAGAAGATTGGGGAGGTTGGAAAGGCTTTGGAACTCCTTGGAGGGGTTTTGGGAGACGGATAAAATGATTTGGGGTCGACTCCGCCTTTTTATTTTTGACCTAGTTCGACCTAGAGTCGACTCCCGAAAACTGGGTGTCGGCTCCGAACCAGAAAGTCTGTCAGCGCTCGAATTAGAGTCGGCTCTACAGAAGCCGGAGTCGGCTCTAATTGCTTAGACAGAACATCAAAAACTAAGGTGTCGACTCCACAAACTGTTAGAGTCGACTCTAACAGTTTCAGAGATAAAAAATCAAGTTTCAAGGATCTGAAACTATTCAAATTAATCATCAAACTCTAGATAAATGTTCCTTAGCAATTGGGGAAACAATGAATCAAGATCTAGATAGATTTCCTTATTGAATATCGAGATTTTTCAAGAAATTGATGAAATCTAGATAGTTGTTCTTAAGAGTTTCAGAAAATTATTCCAAAGGATCACAAACTCCTAATTCTCCTCTAAGATAACAAAATCTCTCTTCACTTAAGGGTTTTGTAAATATATCTGCCAGTTGTTCTTCAGTATTCACATAATCAAGACAAATTTCATTATTGGCAACATGTTCTCTTATAAAGTGATATCTAATTTCAATATGCTTTGTTCTTGAGTGTTGAATTGGATTTTTAGTTAGATTGATTGCACTTGTATTATCACATCTTATAGGTGTCTTATCAAGTGTGATACCATAGTCTTCAAGTTGTCTCTTAATCCATAGGATTTGAGCACAGCAACTTCCAGCTGCAACATATTCTG
The DNA here is from genome assembly GCA_900491605.1 of Calamus simplicifolius. NCBI lineage: Eukaryota > Viridiplantae > Streptophyta > Magnoliopsida > Arecales > Arecaceae > Calamus > Calamus simplicifolius. The sequence continues at coordinate 399,364 of UESW01004775.1, forward strand.
CTTCAGCAGTAGATAATGCAACCGAATTTTGCTTTTTGCTAAACCATGAGATTAAGTTACTTCCTAAAAATTGGCATGCACCACTTGTGCTTTTTCTATCTAACTTACATCCAGCATAATCAGAATCAGAATAAGCAATCAGATTTAATGTTGAGTCTCTAGAATACCATAAACCTACATTTTTTGTTCCACTAAGGTATCTAAGAATTCTTTTAACAGCAATTAAATGTGATTCTTTAGGTTCAGACTGAAATCTAGCACATAAGCAAACAGCAAACATTATGTCTGGTCTACTTGCAGTTAAGTAAAGTAGGGATCCGATTATACCTCGATAATATTTTTGATCAACCTTCTTACCTTCTTCATCTTTGTCCAGCTTGCATGAAGGACTCATTGGTGTTCCGAGGGGTTTGATTGATTCCATACCAAACTTCTTTAGAATTTCTCTTGTGTACTTTGTTTGGTTGATAAAGATTCCCTCTTTGCTTTGTTTGATTTGGAGTCCAAGGAAGAAATTGAGTTCTCCCATCATGCTCATTTCAAATTCTCCCTGCATTAACTTAGCAAACTCTTGACATAGAAGATTGTTAGTAGCACCAAATACAATGTCATCAACATAAATTTGAACTACAAGTAAATCTTTATCTTTTCTTTTCAAAAATAATGTTTTATCAACATTTCCTCTTGTAAAATCATTTTCAATCAAAAATTTACTTAGTCTATCATACCAAGCTCTAGGTGCTTGTTTCAAACCATATAATGCTTTGTGCAATTTAAAAACGTGATTTGAAAATTCATGATCTTCAAAACCTGGTGGTTGTTCTACATATACTTCTTCATTTATTAATCCATTTAAAAATGCACTTTTGACATCCATTTGAAATAAATTAATGTTCATGTGACATGCAAATGCTAGTAATAGCCTAATGGCTTCTAATCTAGCTACAGGTGCAAAGGTTTCATCAAAATCAATACCTTCTTCTTGATTATATCCTTTTGCAACTAATCTAGCTTTGTTTCTAATTACTATGCCATTTTCATCTAGTTTATTTCTAAAAACCCATTTTGATCCTATAACAGAATGATCTTTAGGTCTTTCTACTAATGTCCATACATTATTTCTAGTGAATTGGTTTAATTCTTCTTGCATAGCTAGCATCCAATTATTATCTTTTTCAGCTTCTTCAATGGTTTTAGGTTCAATTTGAGAAACAAATGCAAGGTGATTACTAATATTTCTCATAGATGATCTAGTTCTTATTCCTTGAGATGGATCACCTATAATCAATTCCTTGGGATGACTATAAGCGTATCTCCAATCTCTTGGTAGATCTATATCATTATGATTAGTATTAATATCATCAGCATTAGGCGAATCATTATCTTTAGCTTCTTGTTCATGATCTGAAGATACATCAATATTAAGTTTTTCAAGATTGTTTTCGAGAATGTTTGTATCTTCCTCATCATCAATCCTTTTGGAACTTGATGCTAAAGATTCATCAAAAATTACATGAATAGATTCTTCAACAATTAGGCTTCCTTTATTGAACACTCTATATGCTTTACTAGTTGTTGAATAACCTAAGAATATTCCTTCATCAGATTTTGCATCAAATTTACCTAAGTTGCTTTTACCATTATTATGAATAAAACATTTACAACCAAATGCATGAAAATATTTAATGTTGGGTTTTCTATCATGCCATAATTCGTAAGGTGTTTTCTTTAAAATAGGTCTTATTAAGGCTCTATTTAGGATGTAACATGCTGTGTTAATAGCTTCCGCCCAAAAGTATTTCGGGAGTTTACTTTCACATAGCATGGTACGGGCCATGTCTTCTAGAGTCCTATTTTTTCTTTCAACTACACCATTTTGTTGTGGGGTCCTAGGTGCAGAAAAATTATGATTAATACCATTTTCATTGCAAAAACTTTCAAATAAGTGATTTTCAAATTCAGTTCCATGATCACTTCTTAGAGACACTATGGTAGTGTTTTTCTCATTTGTTACTTTCTTGAAGAATTTCATGAATATCGAGAAAGTCTCATCTTTGTGAGCTAAAAACATTACCCAAGTGAATCTAGAGTAATCATCTACTATCACAAGACCATATTTCTTTCCTCCTAGACTTGTGGTTCTAGTTGGTCCAAAAAGGTCCATGTGAAGTAGCTCTAATGGCCTAGAAGTTGAAACAATATTTTTAGATTTAAAAGAACTTCTTGTTTGTTTTCCAAACTGACATGCATCACATATTTTGTTATTTTCAAAATCTAATTTAGGTAGACCTTTTACTAAATCCATTCTAATTAGTTTTGAAATCAGGTGTGTGCTTGCGTGACCTAATCTTCGATGCCACAACCAACCAATCTCATTCATATTAGCATTATTAGCAACTAAGCAATGATTATTAGTAGACAAATTGTCTAAGTCAATCAAGTATACATTGCCATTTCTATTTCCAATAAAAATAATGCTATTATCAATGGGATTAGCTACTGTGCATATAGAAGATTCAAAAGATACTTTAAAACCTTTGTCACATAATTGACTTATACTAATTAAGTTATGCTTTAAACCATCAACATAAAGTACATTTCAATATATGTGGAGGGAGTTATTTGAATGTTACCAAACCCCAAGATTTGGCCTTTGCCATTGTCGCCAAATGTAACAACTCCTCCTTTCTTTTCTTCAAGGGTGATGAATTCTTCTTTGTCACCCGTCATATGTCTTGAGCAGCCACTATCAAGATACCACTTTCTCTTTGATCTCTTGGCCACAAGACATTCCTGCAATGATATCAAACTTTATGTTTAGGTACCCAAGCTTTCTTGGGTCCTTCATGGTTAGTAGCAACAAATATTGTTCCTTTCGGAACCCATATTTTCTTTCCTTTAATATTTAAGTTTTTATTAGGTTTTAGAATTTTACATTCATAAGATTTATGTCCTTTTTGATTACATTTAAAGCATGTAAAATTACTTTGGCCAGCACTCACAAAAATATTTTTAAGTGATTTTTGTTTTCTTAAAGTGTTATATCCTAATCCGGCTTTGTCAAAAACTGCTTTTTGACTATTTAATAACATGTCTAGTTTAGTTGAGCTTAATGTAAACTTATCAACTATGTTCTTATGTTTTCAACCTCTTTCCTTAGTTTATCATTTTCATTAGAGATTGATTCTTTTTCTTTTATAAAATTTCATTTTCAGATTTAAGTTTCTTAACTTCATTATTAAGATTTTCTTTTCTTTAATGAAAGTTAATTTTCATTTTTCAAAATCTTGTATTTCTTTTTCAAAACCTTGAAATCCCCAACAAGTTCATTAAAAGCATCAAAAAGTTCATCAAAAGCAAATTCATCGCAAGGGTTTCGGAACTTACCTCATCGTTGTCGTCCGCCATAAAGCATACGTTTGCGACTTCCTTTTGTTCTTCTTCTTCGGAAGAAGATTCCTCGCTGTCACTCCATGTCGCCACATAAGCCTTCTTTTTCTTTTTGTAGGCTTTCTTCAATTTTGGACATTCATTCCTAAAGTGCCCCGGTTTGTTACATTCATAGCAAGTCAAGGGGTCTTTCTCTTTTTCTTTGTCCTTGTCCTTGTTCTTATCCTTTTCTCCTTCCCACTTTGCTCCAAATTTCTTCTTGTGGAAGGGTTTCTTTCTCCTCATGAATCTTTTAAACTTTTTGGCTAAGAGAGCAGTCTCTTCATCATCATCATCATCGCTGCTGCTCTCTTCTTCTTTTGCAGCTTTGAGGGCAATCATTTTCTTCTTCTTTGTGTCCTCCTCTACATGCTGCTTCATAGTCAGCTCATGGGTCATAAGAGATCCTAGAAGCTCCTCTAAGGGTAAAGTGTTGAGGTCCTTAGCTTCTTGGATTGCAGTCATTTTTGCTTCCCATGATCTTGGTAATGACCTAAGAATTTTTGAACAAGTTCAGAGTTAGTATATGTCTTACCAAGACTTTTCAAACCATTTACAATATCTGTGAATCTAGTGTACATGCATGCAATGGTTTCAGATTGTTCCATGCTAAATAATTCATATTTATGAACAAGAATATTAATTTTGATTCTTTTACTTGGTTGGTACCCTCATGGGTAACCTCTAATCTATCCCAAATCTCCTTTGCGGAATTACATGTGGAGATTCTATTAAATTCATTAGCGTCTAAGGAGCAATATAATACATTCATGGCTTTAGCGTTAAGCTGTGCCATTTTCCTATCATTATCATTCCAGTCCCTTTCGGGCTTAGGAACAATAGTGCCATCAATAACATGTGTGGGTGTACTAGGTCCATTAATTATAACACCCCATAGCTCATAATCAGAAGCTTGAATGAATATCCTCATTCTAGCTTTCCAATATGAATAATTTGAACCATTAAACAGTGGAGGTCTATTCGTAGAATGACCTTCAGCAAATGATCCAACTTGTGTTGCCATTTGGATCTTTAGCTCTTGATCGTGTGATCAAAATCTAATGAGCACTAGCTCTGATACCAATTGTTGGCCCAGATGACAACCCAAGAGGGGGGGGTGAATTGGGTTCTTTAAAAATTAGCCTTTTAAAATAGTTTGCTTAAGAAAATGAAGGCAATAGCAATGTAAATACAAAGTGCAGTGAATAAGACAGAGATAGAGATAGAGTCAATGTAAGCACGGCAAACACAAAGAGTTTATAGTGGTTCGGTGTATCCAACACCTACGTCCACTCCCAAGATTCACTTGGGTCCACACTATAATCTTCCTTGATTACAGCGAGTTGTTTTACAAGCTCACAACTCAAACTTGTTGTTTTCCCGGGCGCACAACGAACCCAGCTGGTTTTTCAAGGGCTCACCAGCACAAAAACCCTAACACAAGCTTAACCAAGCTTGTACCGAGGTAAGACTACCTCCACTAGTTCAATCCCCCAGATTGAACTAGATACAAACAAATGAAATAATGTTTTTCAATTACAAAGCTCCTTAATGAGCAGATAATCAAATATAAGAATAACAAGGTTTAGAAAAGCCTGATTTGTAGATGGTTGGCTTTTGAGCTTTTCTTCTTTTCTTCTTTTCTTCTTCTCCTTGCTGGGTTGAATCAAGCCTCAGCTCCGATTCTTCACAGTTGAAGCAGTTGAGAAGGGTTGAAAAGCAAGAAACGAATCCTCTTTCTCCAAGTTGGGAAATCCACCAAAACTTTGATTTGAATGCCTTGGATTCCTCTTGAGCTTTTTGGAGTGGAGTGGATTTGAGCTAGAAGGTTTTCCTCTTGAGATTCAGGCTCTCTCTTTTTCGGATTTTTGGATTGGGATTTCTCTATTTGTTTTTCTTTTTCTTTTTCTTTTTTTTTTTTTTGAATGATAGTCTTCCCTTTTTATAGATTTCTTTCAAGCCATTTTTGGAAGAAAACTATCCGTTGGAGTGTACCTTGTAACAAAATATATCCGTTAGAAATAAAGTAAAATAGAAATATTACCGTTAGAGCTGATCTGGCAATTTGATTTTTCGTTCCAGGTGGGTTGGAGTCGACTCTAACTTTTCTGGAGTCGGCTCTAACTCGAAGCACTTTAAAACGTTATTTCTGGAGTCGTCTCTGACTTTTCTGGGGTCGACAAGAAACTTTTCTGGAGTCGACTCTAACTTACCCGGAGTCGACTCTAGGTCGGGGCCAGAAAAATCGACGTTCTGTTTCTTCTGTGAGAGTCGGCTCTAACAGTCTCGGAGTCGACTCTAACTTCCGTGCCAGATCCGGAGTCGGCTCTGTGATTCTCGGAGTCGACTCTAATGTCTGCAATCTTACCTAGACATTAGATTCGATCCAGAACACGATGTAACTCCTGATTTTGATCATTCAATAGACTTATAATCTGAAACACTTAATCAAAATCATTAGAGCCTCCAATAGTTATACTCAAATAGTTTTGTTAATCATCAAAATCATTAATTGGGTCAACAACTTGGCATGCCTAAGTCACGCATCTCCGAGCCTCAACAAGGCCGAACGTAATTTCCTATGACTTGGCAAGGCCAAGTATCTTTTGAGCCTTGGTAAAGGGTGAGATATCATCCGCAGAAACCCCAAGCGTCACAGACCTTCGATTCAAATGCAGCAAACCCGGTGTCATCCTTGGGAGAGAACTAAAAGCCTCTCCTTGCAAGAAGAAATAATGGGATGGCGGCTTGGCATTTATGAGGCCATCATGACGCATGTCCGTCGGTTCAAATTCTTTCAATGAGATTGGTCCATCATGGACTCTACTCTCTATCCCAAACCTATGCTTCAGACTAAAGAGTAGGGAGCATGTGATGCAGGGTAAAAATATCACCGCATCGATTGGTAGACGTGGTAGGCAGCAAAACCTACCTTTGAGCTATGATCTACTAATTGCCATAATATGTTCGTTCTCCTTTGCAGAAAAGGACAAGCGATGCCATCTACCATTCCTTACATCGACAGGGCCAAGCCATCTCCACACCTTGGCCGGATCGATCCCCATCCCCTCAACATAAGCGCTATTACTCCTTCAAATTATGCGCTGAATATCTCAGAGGATGAACTATCCCGATCGTAAGGATTTTAAAGTAAGCTTCTGAAAGCGAAAACGGAAGCCAAATACAGCACTCCATCCATGATCAATGGAATTTTAAATTTCTGATAAAGCGTCAGTCAACTTCATCAACCACCAATCCCTGTAACCGACGGGATTTCAGCCTTATCGGATGCCAACTCCCTAAAATGCATCCAAAAAATCAAGTAACCACTTGCCATCTCAATAGCTTACAAATACTAAGTCCCAAGACCCCTTAGGTACACATCTCTAAAGCAAGTCTAAGCCCTCACAATCTAAGCAGAAGCCATTTCTCTTCAAAACCTTCTTTGGGACATTTTTCTACAACAACTTTCTTCTTTTGTCTGCTTGCTAAAGATTTTTACTGACTTGGGCATCGGAAGGTCTTTCGCAGAGGCCACCCTTATGATCCTGCATAAGGGCTGTCTTGCAGATTCATTCAGACGAAAAAGAGTTACTCAGATCTTAACATGCATCATCTCAAAGCCGAAGAATGAAAATCCGCAGCAATAGTTAATCACAGCTAAAACGAATATAATTTATTTTGGTAACACGGAGGGGTCACAATGCGGGAGAGCATCGCTGGCCAACGTCTCTTGCCTCTTTTCCGCTTCTTCCTGCTTCTCCCTACCACAACCTTCTTCGCTTAGACCAAAACGCAAGCAACCATGCAGACCAAGTCCAACGCTCACGAAATCACAAGAAATGTCGACGTCCTTCAAAGTTGAGCCCCACCTTCTTGTTTTACCTTAGAAATTTTTTATAACATTTGTCTATAAATACAGCAATGAAGATAGCGAAATCAACCTCTATTCATTAATTCCAGGGGTGGATTAATAGAAACAATGGTGAGAATAAAGCAATTTTTTTAAAATTCATTAAAGTAAAATTATCTTCATATCTAAAGATAACAAATATAATCATGCAAATTTAAATATTTTATTATATTAATTTTTATTACCTATTTTAAAATTTTACATGTTTACAATTGATTTTAGGTTTTAAGTTGGAAGTTAATTCTAAAAAAAAAATTAAAAATTAAAAATTTCTTATAGAAAATGAAGAACCATGAGGACCATGATAGAGATTGAGGGAAATAGATTGGGATAGGAAATTATCTTCCATCCTAAATTCATTCTGTCGTCATTCTTGTGTTGGTCCAAATTCCTAACCAAGAATTTGAATTGGTACTAGCCTTGATAAAGCCAGGGGGCCACCCAATAGAAACGAGGGGCTTCAGGGCGCCAGAGTCAAACGCCTTGCTACAAGAAAGCATGCATTAAATGAGATGTGAGACTTGATTGCGAGATATGATGGTCCAGAAGCTTGACTTCACGTCCCGAGGGTGCCTGAGAGTGAAAACAAAATTAACCCAGGATAACTCTCATCAACAGAATAACATATTCTGGATAAGATTCGGTGCGGTCCTGATTGGATTGATTGGCACATTCGGCTTCTAATGGTCTTATTACAACTCATGGCACGCCTTCGACGCCAAGGATATTTCCGTGCAATGCGGACGCTGGTGTGATGTAAATTTTAAATATAAAAGATATAGATTTATTTTTTTAATCTTATATTATTAAATTTAAAACTTAAATTTATAATTTTATTTTATGTATTAGGCATAAGATAAATAAAATATACATATAAACTCAACTCCAATACATCTAAGCCTTTTCCTAACTACATGGGGTGCATGAATCTCTCACTCTACTTTATCAGTATCATGGACTCGGTCACTCTTTCTAAGTAAAGCAATTAAAGGTCTTTGTTTTATATGTTTAAACCATCGTAGTCGATTTTCTTTCATTTTATCTTCAATTAGGGCTACTCCTATCATTTTTCGTATATTTTTATTTCTAATTATATTTTTAAAGTTTTACCACGTATCCATCTTAACCTGCATATTTTTGTTACACTTAATTTATTCATATTTTTTTTAAATATTATCTAACACTCTATTCCTGTTGCCGCCGGGATCCGTCCTCCGATCGGGCGCGGTCGATCTCCTGGTCTGGGCTTCCTTCTGGGCGGACCTGCACGGAAGTCCTCGCGCATGAGGCGTTGGGGATGGCCCTCCGCGGAAGACCCTCCGACGCTCAAGTCAGTAGGGGGAATCGTGATCAACAGAAAATGGGGAGAGGGATCTCTCCGGGGAGTCTCTCCAGGGGCGGCCGATCGGAGCTCTAGAGGAGCGCCGACGAGCAGCGGGGGAGAGTGAGAGAGTGAGAGTGAGCGCATATAAGAGAATCTAGGAGTGTCGTATTTATAGGCTGTCACCTGGATCTTGAGCGCCTTTGGAAGGTTCAAGGTTGTTAGGATACGGAGATGGATCAATCAGGCCATTGTAGGGCCGTTGGGATCCGTATCTTGTTTGTTAAGGGATCGACGGCTGGGAGAGCCCCTTGTTGGCCTGAGATCTAGTAGATGCACAGGTCCCAGGTAGCTGTATTAGGTCCTAGGCCACTCTTCAATAATTCTTTGCCTGGGATTCCGTTACGATGGGTATAGGCTCTCCTGTGCCGGGTTCCGCGGAGGTGAATATCGGATCGTGGATCGCTCAGGGAGGCGAGCTATGGAAGCTCGGAGGGATCCGAGCTATGGGAAGCTCGGAGAAAGCCGAGCCATGGAAGGCTCGGGAAGCCGAGCTATGGAAGCTCGGAGAAAGCCGAACCATGGAAGGCTCGGGAAGCCGAGCTATGGAAGCCCGGAGGGAGCCGAGCTATGGGAAGCTCGGGGAAAGCCGAACCATGGGAGGCTCAGGGAAGCCGAGCTATGGAAGCCGAAGGGAGCCGAGCTATGGGAAGCTCGGGGAAAGCCGAACCACGGGAGGCTCGGAGAAAGCCGAGCTATGGAAGCTCGGGGAAGCCGAGCTACGGAAGCTCGGAGAAAGCCGAACCATGGAAGGCTCGGGGAAGCCGAGCTATGGAAGCCCGGGGGGAGCCGCATGGCCTGACGGACCGTATTAGTTTAGCTTATTTTGGGGGCATGTCGTAGCGGGCAGAGGGACGGGGTCAGTCTTAGCCCCCTTACATGATTATAATGCAATGATGATTCTACCCCCCAACACATGCCCCCCACTCCCTAATTCGAAGCTCAGGTTCGGATAGGGAGTATAGGCCTAGGTGGTGCGATCTACATTTGGGGATGCATTTGACTGCCTGTGCAATGATGCCTTAATTAATGTTGTGGGTCATCTTGCCTTTCCGAGGTGGATCCGTCATTCCTTAGGAGTGAAGGTAACGGCTGGGGAAGTGCCACGTGGGAAATCCCGATTTTCACGGTGCCCATAGCGACAGTTCCGGACGCCTAGGTTGGGACGCCTCATCCTCACCCTGAGGTTTCGATTGGAAAAGCGGAGTGGTGGCGGCGCTTTCTCTATTTGTAGTGCCCCTCTCGTTCTCCTTTGAAGAACTTCATCTTCTTGCTTTCGCTGCGATTCTGCTTATCGTCTCTTGCGATCGAAGACATGGTGAGTCCAGGTGACCAGGCGTAGGAGGTGACTCTGGCTGAAGCTCGGAGATTCATGATTCGGTCTTATTGGAGTTCGGATATTTGTGGCCCGGCCCTGCCGAGGTTCGGAGAACGGTTGCTTGGTCCTGCCAAGGTTCGGAGGTTTTGTTGCTTGGTCCTGCCGAGGTTCGGAGATTAGTTGCTTGGCCCTGCCAAGGTTCGGAGATTTGGAGCTTGGAGAAATGACTTAGCTGTCACGGTGAGTCATGATACTTGGTTCCCGTGAGGTTCGTCGAGGGGCGTCAAGGCGGGATGGACGGTGCATGGTCATGCCCTCATTTATGATTTGACTATTCCCGGAGGAGTGAATTATCTCTTTTTCACGTTTTCCGAAAGGCGGCCGATCTAAGAGAGCTTGGGGAAGTGTTGAGGGCATTTATTGCGGGGGACCAGCAGATCAGAAAGTATCCCATTTCTAGAGAAGGAGGGGGGTTCCCAAACAGTCCGTCCGCATTTACTGATCTCGCTTGGGATGGGGCATGGCCCTTCGGATTCTGCAGGCACCAGTTAAAGAGGCGACATGCGGCGAATTTTCACGGGTCGGCGTTTATAGCCCACTGATCGAGATACTCGCCTAAAGAGTATAAATACAGGCGAGTAGGGTGCTGGTGCTTGCCATCCCTTCGGTTCGATCTCAGAACAGCTTTCAACATGGCTTTTCGAGGAGGAGAGCAGTCTTCTGACAGATTAAGCGCAGTGATCAATGGTCTGATGCGTCCAGAGGGGGGCCGTCCCACCATTACGGTTGACGGCCAGGCCTTGGCATCGGCCCTCGCGAGCCACGAACGGCTCGAGAGGGTCATCGAGGAGTACGTTGTTGTCTCTATGAGGGAGGTCGCGGCCCTTCGCCGGGTGGTGGACCGGCAAAGGGAAGAGATAACATCTCTCCATCGACAAGTTGCCGAGCTGTCCCAACGCTTGGAGGACTTGTCAGCTCCCGGAGAAGATAGTGAGCCTTAGTGAGGGCTCCTTTTACTTCTTTTCTTTTCTACGTTGTTGTCTTTCTTCTCTTTTTAATCAATGAATATGGGGTATACAGTGCATCTTATTGTTTCCAAGGCATTTGCGAATGTTGGTTAGGATTTATCAGCCGCTCGAGTTCGAGCTAAATCTTAGGAGACCACGGTCAGGTTTAATTAGGGCACGCAAGCCACCCGAATCCGAACATAGTTTAGGAGATTGTTTAGGTTGGTCGGGGCTTGTAAGCTGCCCGAATCCGAACCACGTTTAGAAGATTGCTTAGGTTGGTCAGGGCTTGTAAGCTGCCCGAATCCGAACCAGTTTTTTGGGGGGTCGTTGGTCTCTGTTTGGACCAGTGGCGGACCTAGGCGGCCCTTAAAAGGAGATCCTTTACTTCCCTCAGAGTATCAGGAGGTTTTTATTTTAAGGTATCCGAGAGGTTACTCGGCTTCAAACGATGCCTTGGGGTAAGGCTGAAGCGCAAAGGCTTTGCTCGTTTGGTCGAAGATTCGAGCGTCGGACGTGGCTAGGGCGCAGGAATATCGCTCGGTTTGGCCCGAGGAATTCGATAGTTAAGGTCGTTCTTCGGCTTTGGCCAAGATTTCTAGTAGCAAATATACCCCTTGACTTTGGCCAAGGTTTACGCACTCCGGTTTTTGCCGGTGCTTCAGAGATTGTGGCCCTGTCTAGGTTCAGGGATTTTGTTGCTCGGCCCATCCGAGGTTCGGAGATTTTGTTGCTCGGCCCAGCCGAGGTTCGGAGATTTGTTGCTCGGCCCAGCCGAGGTTCGGAGATTTTGTTGCTCGGCCCAGCCGAGGTTCGAAGATTTTGTTGCTCGGCCCAGCCGAGGTTCAGAGATTTCCTGTTCAAATAGGTAACTCGGTCGTGCCGAGAATTGGTGAGCAGCACCTATTTCTTTTCGCAATCTTTGGCGACATAATGCTTGATGATTCATGTTGTAAATTACGAAACATGTGCCGACAAAAAGGTATAAAAAGGTATAATAAGGTGAGTCTATAAAGAGTACCCTATTGATAATACTTACGGAGATTGTCCGAGTTCCACGTTCGGGGGATGGATTTTCGCTTAAATCTTGCAGCTTGTAGGTCCCCGGTCCAACGATCTCCGCTACTTGATAGGGGCCTTCCCAATTCGGTGCCAGCTTTCCTTGCTCCAGCGGTTTGGAGACAGATGCTTTCCAAAGAACGAGGTCGCGGGCAAGAAAGCTTTCCCTTTGACTCTGGAGGCGTGGTAGCGGGCCACCCTTTGCTGATATGCGGCTACTCTGATCCGAGCTTTCTCTCTAACCTCCTCTATCAGGTCGAGGTTGGTACGGAGCTGTTCGTCTCTGGCCTCTCCGAGTAGCTTTCCACCCGCAGCGAAGGGAGACCTATCTCCACTGGGATGACGGCCTCTGTGCCGAAGGCCATCCGGAATGGGGTTTCGCCTGTGGGTACTCTTGGGGTGGTGCGGTAGGCCCACAGGATGTGGTGCAACTCTGCCCACTGCCTTGGGCTCTGGAAAGCCGAGCTTTGATTCCTTGAAGCAGAGTCCTGTTGGTCACTTCAGCTGCTCCGTTGGCTTGTAGATGCCCGACCGAGGTGAGGTGGTGACGGATTCCGTGCTCTTCGCAGAATTGGCGGAACTTCGGATTGTCGAATTGCCTACCATTGTCAGTGATTATAGAGTGCGGGAGGCCAAAACGCAGATGATGGACCTCCATACAAAATCTCTGGCCCGTGCCTCGGTTATTTGCAACCGCCTCCGCCTCGACCCATTTAGTGAAATAGTCTATGGCGATGAACAGAAATTTCCGCTGTCCCGTGGCGAGCGAAAATGGGCCGAGGATGTCCATCCCCCACTTGGCAAAGGGCCAGGCGGAGGATATAGGAACCAGGCTGGTGGAGGGGAGCCTTTGAATGCTTGAGTGCCTCTGGCATGGGTCGCAAGCTCGGACAAGGTCATCTGCATCCTTCTGCATAGTCGGCCAGTAGTAGCCTTGTCGTAGCACCTTGTGACACAGGGACCGGCATCCCAGATGGTTGCCGCAAATCCTCTTGTGTACTTCATGGAGAGCATAATTTGCTTTAGACGGGCGGAGATATCTGAGCAGTGGCATAGAGAAGGACCGTTTGTAGAGTTGGTCGTCGATTAGTACATAATGGGTGGCTTGCAGCTTTAGCTTTCTGGCTTCTCTCCGTCGGATAGAAGCGACCCTTCTTTGAGGTACCTCAGAATGGGATCGAACCATGATGGTTTGACCTCAACTTGCATTATTCGGTCGGCTTCCGTGATACTGGGTTTCTCCAAGGTCTCTAGGTGGAATTTTTGCTCGGCATCCATTGACTCTGCGGTCGCCAACCGAGACAGTAGGTCGGCATGGGCATTCTCAGATCTGGGAATTTGAATAATCTCAAACTCGGGAAAATGGGAGAGTAGGCTCCGCACCTCTTGGAGATATCGAATCATGTTTGGTTCCCGCGCCTCAAACTCTCCTCGCACATGGCCTGCCACTAGCTGGGAGTCGGTGAAGGCATTAAGTTTCTCCACCTTTAGGTTGCGGGCGATTCAGAGACCGGCCAGCAGGGCTTCATACTTAGCTTCGTTGTTGGAGGCCGGGAAGGAGAAGCGGACACCATATTCAAAGGTCGCCCCCTCCAGACTGGTGAGAACCAGGCCCGCACCGGAGCGATGAGCGTTAGATGACCCGTCGACATGGAGGAGCCACCGGGCAGCAGATTTCGGTTCTTCGGGAGAGTCGGGAGTGGAGCCATCCTCCGGGATGGTACACTCCAGGAGAAAATCAGCTAACACCTGAGCTTTGATGGTCGGGCGAGGCTGAAAGTGGATATCATGCTCGCTCAGCTCGACGGCCCACTTGGTCATTCTCCCTGATGTCTGGGGATGGATTACCGCCTTGATGGGTTGGTCGGTCAGGACCGTCACATAATGCGCCTGGAAGTATGGTCGCAGCTTCCGAACTGAGGTGATCAAGGCCAACACCATCTTTTCAATTCAGCTATATCTTGTCTCCGCGTCGCGGAGTAGCCTGCTGACATAATAAATCAGTTTCTGGGCCTTGTTTTCCTCCCTAACTAGCACCGAGCAGATGGCACCTTCTGAAACAGCCAGATATAAGAACAGTGTCTCGCCTGGACTTGGACTGCTGAGGAGTGGGGGAGAGCCGAGGTACTTCTTGAGATCTTGGAATGATTTTTGACACTCGGGGGTCCACTGGAAGTTCTTAGCCGATCGGAGGGTTTTAAAGAAGGGGAGGCATCTTTCGGCAGAGCGCGCCACAAAGCGGTTGAGAGCCGCTATCCTTCCAGTTAGGTGCTGAACTTCTTTGATAGATGTCGGAGGCGCCATTTGCTGAAGAGCTTGAATCTTCTGGGGGTTAGCTTCGATACCTCGCTGGGAGACCATGAAGCCAAGGAACTTCCCAGAGTTAACGCTGAAGGTGCATTTGGTCGGGTTGAGCTTCATCCTATACTTGCGGAGCGTCACAAAGCTCTCCGAGAGGTCCTCGACGTGTTGTGATGCTTCTTTGCTTTTGACCAGCATATCGTCGACATACACCTCCATGTTCCGGCCGATTTGCTCCTTGAATACTTTGTTAACCAACCTTTGGTAGGTGGCTCCTGCATTTTTAAGACCAAAAGGCATAACACGGTAACAGTATGTACCTCGGTCAGTTATGAAGGTGGTCTTTTCTTTATCTTCGGGGGCCATCCGAATCTGATTGTAGCCGGAGTAAGTGTCCATGAATGTCAGCATTTGATGACCCGAGGTGGCGTCCACAAGTTGATCGATCCGGGGCAGGGGAAGCTGTCCTTCGGACAGGCTTTGTTGAGATCGGTGAAGTCGATGCAAATCTGCCACTTGCCGTTCGACTTCTTCACCATGATGACGTTCGATAGCCAGCTCGGGTAATTTACCTCCGGACGAAGTTTGCCTTGATGAGTTTATCAACTTCCTCTTCAATAGCCTTCTGCCGCTCCAGGGCAAAGCTCCTCTTCTTCTGCTTGACGGGCCGGTGTATCTCATCCACGTTGAGACGATGGACGAGAACCTCGGGGCTGATCCTCGGCATGTCAGAGGCGGACCAGGCAAAGACGTCAGCGTTGCTTCGAGAAATTCGATCAATCTGCGCCGAGGTTCGCCCTTTAGCAGCGACCCGATCTTTATGGTTCGGTCGAGACGGGCCTCATCCAACGGCACTTCCTCCAGCTCCTCGGCTGGCTCTCCTCGCTGTTCGGCGAAATCCTCCCGAGCATCCAGCCGTCAACCTTCGGCATTCTGGACTGAAGGCTGGTAACGAAGCACTGTCGAGCCATGGTTTGGCTTCCTTGAACAACTCCAACTCCCCGCCCGGTGGGGAATTTCATGGACATGTGTGGGATGGAGACAACTGCCTTAAGGGACATCAGGCGGGTCTGCCGAATATTGCGTTGTATGGAGACCTGAGTTTGGTTACTAGGAAGTCCGTGTGAACAGTAGCCATAAGGGGCCAGGCTCCTGCGCGAACGTTAGGGTTACGACCCCTTTCGGGATGATGACGTCGCCTGTGAATCCCATTAGGGTGGAATCCACAGCTCGAAGGTTTTTGTGAGCAGTCTCATCTTAGCAAACACATCGAGGTACAAAATTCACCGAACTTTCACTGTCAACAAGGATCCGGCTTACATCATAGTTATTTAAATTGAGGGATACAACTAGTGCATCATCATGGGGAAACTGTATCCCTCGGAGATCATCATCGGAGAAGGAGAGCTCGCTCATCCGTACTTTCTTTGGTGCCGATCCTTGCCATCATTTCTGGAGCTCGACCCGCCGGCTTCTTCGATTACGTTGATGTGGCCGATCATAGGTGGATTCGGCGGAGGGGAAGTTGTTGAAGCTCGGGCTGGTGATCCCTCCCTTGTCCTGGCTCGGGAGCCCTCCTGAATTGGTTCAGTCGGCCCCATTGGATCAGTCTCTCAATCTCATTTTTCAGCTGCCAGCATTCCTCAGTGTCGTGGCCGTGCTCCCGGTGGTAGCGGCAGTACTTGGTGGGGTCCTCCGGGTCGGGTTCCCTCTAAGAGGAGCTGGCCGAGGGAGCTGGCGCTCTATCTCCATGAGGATCTACGCTTGGGGCACAGTTAGTGAGTGTAGCGATCGAACCGCCTGGGCGAGCTCCAGGAGCGATTTCTCGGCGGTGGTGGGGGAGCTCTTTGGCGACGAGGTAGACTTGGCCGACGGGCTGGTCGGTGCCTGTCGGAGCCTCTGGGCTCTTTCTTCTTCGCCAGCTCGGCACGGGCGACTCTCCGCGACTCTTTGACCCTGGCATATTTGTCTGCCAGGGCCATCATATCGGAGAGATTTGGGGGGTAGCTGACTTTCATTGCCAGGTAGAAGTCGCTTTCCTTCGAAACTCCCCCCGCTAAGGTGGACATAGCCACCTCATGATTAAGGTGGTCCACCTCTAGCATGGCCTTGTTGAAGCGGCCAAGATAGTTTCTTAAGGACTCCCCCTCTCTCTGCTTAACTTCAGAAAGGGAGTCGGATCTCCGTCGGTGATGGCGGCTGCTAACGAACTGGCCAATAAAAAGACGGCTCAGCTCGTCGAATGAATCAATGGAATCTGGTTTCAAGGGTTGAACCAGGTTCGGGCAGATCCTCTGAAGGTGGAGGGGAAGGCATGGCAGAGGATCGCGTCGGATGCTTCGTGGAACATCATTATTGACCAGAAGCTGCTGAGGTGATCATCCGGGTCAGAAGAGCCGTGGTAGGGCTCGACGGCTGGTAACTTGACATGGGAGGGAATCACTTCCTCCATGATCCCTTTGGAGAAGGGGATGCCCTGCTCCGCCTTGGACTGAGGCGGATGGGCCTGCTTGGCGGCGTCCAGCTCCTGACGCATCTCCCGTATCTATCGACGGATCTCCTCTTCAGCAGTAAGAGGAGGAGCTGGGCGAGGAGAGCGCAAGGACGGCGTAGAATCATGGTGGGACGATACCGGGGAAAGGGTCCGGGCCTGTCGAGATCTGGGAGGATCCCTGTCATAGCCGCCTCGCTGGACTGGTTTGTCCTCTCTGGGCCGATGTGGGAGGTCCGTGGCTTCATGTGGACCGAAGGAGAGGTTGCCGGAGAGGAAGGAGCTGCGGCCTCCCTATGAAGGTGCGGAGCAGGGGGAGATGCAAAACGCTCCTGGACCAGATGGGTCAGGGCCTGGACCTGCTGGACCAGCGTGGCGAACTGGTCCTGGGTCAATAGGATGATTGGCAGCGATGGGGTCTCAACTGGTGGAGGCTGCGGCGCCGTATTGCTTGTCGGATCAGGTCTTTGAGAAATGACCTAGTCTTGGGCTTCAGAGATTGCTCTTCTCCGATTAGCCATTGGAGAGGTTCTACTCTAGATCGAGATCCTTATCTCCTTTCTTCAAGTTTTAATGGAACTTGAGACCCTTCCTTCTAGCGCCAATCTGTTGCCGCCGGGATCCGTCCTCCGACTCAGGCGCGGTCGATCTCCTGGTCTGGGCTTCCTCCTGGGCGGACCTGCACAGAAGTCCTCGTGCGAGAGGCGTTGGGGGTGGCCCTCCGCGGAAGACCCTCCGACGCTCAAGTCAGTGGGGGAATCGGTGATCAACAGAAAATGGGGAGAGTGATCTCTCAGGGGAGTCTCTCCAGGGGCAGCCGATCGGGAGCTCTAGGGGAGCACCGACGAGCAGTGGGGAGAGCGAGAGAGTGAGAGTGAGCCAGGGGCAGTGAGTGCATACCTGAGAGAATCTGGGAGTGTCGTATTTATAGGCTGTCACCTGGATCTTGAGCACCTTCTGGAAGGTTCGAAGGTTGTTAGGATACAGAGATGGATCGAATCAGGCCGTTGTGGGGCCGTTGGGATCCGTATCTTATTTGTTAAGGGATTGACGGCTGGGAGAGCCCCTTGTTGGCCTGAGATCTGGTAGATGCATAGGTCCCAGGTAGTTGTTTTAGGTCCTAGGCCACTCTTCAACATAATTCTTTGCCTGGGATTCCGTTACGATGGGTATAGGCTCTCCTGCGCCGGGTTCCGCGGAGGTGAATATCGGATCATGGATCGCTCAGGAAGGCCGAGCTATGGAAGCCCGGAGGGATCCGAGCTATGGGAAGCTCGGAGAAAGCCGAGCCATGGAAGGCTCGGGAAAGCCGAGCTATGGAAGCTCGGAGAAAGCCGAACCATGGAAGGCTCGGGGAAGCCGAGCTATGGAAGCCCGGAGGGAGCCGAGCTATGGGAAGCTCGGGGAAAGCCGAACCACGGGAGGCTCAGGGAAGCCGAGCTATGGAAGCCCGGAGGGAGCCGAGCTATGGGAAGCTCGGGGAAAGCCGAACCACGGGAGGCTCGGAGAAAGCCGAGCTATGGGAAGCTCAGAGAAAGCCGAACCATGGAAGGCTCGGGAAGCCGAGCTATGGAAGCCCGGGGGGAGCCGCATGGCCTGACGGACCGTATTAGTTTAGCTTATTCCTTGGGGGCATGTCGTAGTGGGCGGAGGGACGGGGTCGGTCTTAGCCCCCTTGCACGATTATCAATGCAATGACGATTCTACCCCCCAATAATTTCATATAGCATAACTAGCCTAATAGCGTTTTATAAAAAAAATTAAAATTTTAATAGGATGCATCGATCATACAATATTCTCGAAGTACTCCTCTACTTAATTCATCCTGCTTTAACTCTATGATTCACATCTTCACTTATTCCATCTTCTTACTAGATAATTAATCCTAAATACCTAAATTTTTTACTCCTTGGTATCTCATGACTTGCCATCTTTATTGTCTCTTCATTTGTATTTTTTCTTCTACTAAAATTATATTTCATGTATTTAGCTTTGGTTCTACTAATCTTAAAACCTTTATATTCTAAAGCATCTCTCTCCAAATTTCTAACTTAATATTTACTCCAGATTTAGTTTCATCAATCAATACTATCGTCTGCAAATAACATACATCATAGGATATCATCTTGAATATGTTTAGTTAATTCATCCATAACTAGTACAAAAAAAAATACGGACTTAAAGTAGATCCTTTATGTAAACCTACCGTAATTGAAAACTCATGAGTTTTTTCTATTGTTATTTTAACAATAGTTATTGCTTTATTATACATATCTTTTATCAATTTTATGTACTTTTTGATAACTCATTTCTCCAAAACCTATCCTATTATTTCTCTAGGTACTCTATCAAATGCTTTCTCTATTATATAAATATATATATATATATAAAAATTAAAATTATAAAAATAATTAATTTAAACCATAAAACAAAAAATAAATGAATTTCTTGAAGAAAAATAGAGTTGTTAGAGACCATCCGCGATGGATACTTGATCATAATGAAAATAACTATTATGGTTTTGATAGGACCATAAAGTTTTTAAAATAAAACATGATGGTTTTTGAAAAAACAAGAATCAAATTCACTTTCCCTTATGGGTTGCAATATCTGGGCAACATTCCTCTATGTCTAACGGCCTTTGCTATGGCCTTGTTTCTTATGTAATGTTTGACTTCCCAAAAGCTATCCCTGGATAAATGTATAGCATTGATAGCTAAGGGAATAAGCACCTTTTTAAAATTATAATTCTGTCATTAAATGATAACTTTAGTTATTTCTGAGTTTCTGTCTTCATCAACCGCAAACCAACAACATGAGTGCATGTCAGTGGAGTGTATCACCCAACTAAGCACTGCGAAATAGGGGATCTAATCCTTTTTTCTTTCTCCAAAATTCACCGAGCCAACTCCGATTCCGATGAAAGGTTGCCAAAATTCACCAACTAGGCCATTAAGATCTTAACGAAATCAAGGATCACTAGCTAGGACTGCTCAAAAACTCTAGAGCATGACTCAACGCGATGCACCCCTCCTACTTCTCTCATGCCGAAGACAAATCCAAGACGATCCAAGAAGATCCTAACCCTAGGAATTGAGTAGTGGGAAAGAAGGGTGGGTGAGGAGGAATGCTGACCAAAGTGACTACCACCTGGAGCCATAGCCACCCTTTTTCTTCTTCCAATCAACTTGCCATTGCAGAATTGCATCGTTGGAAAGGCCAAGGTCCACGAGCGGGTGATGGTCACGCACGTCTGTGGACATATAGATGGAATCGAGGACTCTTCTCTTGCATATGCATTGGTGACATTAGCAACACAATCCTACACAAAGATAGTGTTTGATATGAAGGATAAGAAAGGATATCCCCTATATATTTCCTCTTATTCTCAAATGCTATAGCTAGAAGGAATATGTCTGAAAAAGTTTAACCAGAGCTGAACTTATTCCCTAAGGAATCCAGGAACAACTAAAGTTATCCCTTAATGGCAGACTTATAATTTTAAAAATGTGCTTATTCCCTCAGCTATCCCCTGGATAAATGCTATCCTGTACATATCCAGAGATAGCTTTTGGGCTATTAAACACTACCTTAAGTAGTGTTTGAAATAGGAAATAAGAGGGGATATTCATGAGGATATCCCTTCTTATTCCCAAAAGCCATAATTATAAAGGATAGCTGTGAATAAAATTAACCAAAGGGATAATCCATGGTTAACCAACCATGGTTATCTCCTCAATTTATTTCTTAAAAATGCAGGAATAGCTGGCTATCCCTTCAAATAAGAGTTAAAAAAAAATATCCTATGGATTTATCTTTTTGCATTTGATATGATCAATGGGATAGTCAAGGGATATCCCTAGGGATAGCCAGGGGATAAACTCTATCCCATACACTTATCCATGGATAATATTTTTTCTATCAAACTCCTCCTCCTCCTCCTCTATTCTCTAGGGCACGCCTTCTCTCTATGGTCAAGTGACGAAAGGCTCACCCTAGCTACCAACTATAGTTTGAGAGGAGAAACGATGGAGGCCAGCCTCCTATTTGCTGCGGTGAGGTATGGTTGTGGTGGCAGCGAGAGAACTTAATTCCCCCCCTGACGCCCTTTTCTTCTCCAGTTATGCTTGAAGCCGATGCTTTTTGGTGATGGAACAAGGCTTCAATGGACTGAACCTTGATTACAATCAAAGGAAGGTCAAAGGAAAGAGAAAATGCTATCAAAATGGCCTTTAAACAAGAGTGAACTAACACGTAAGGCCTCCTTCATCATGAAACTATCCCTTCTCGGCTTCACGATGTCTATAAACTCTTTTATATTTTATGGACCAAACGCCCTAAAGTTCAAAGGGTTAAAAGTATACTTTAGCCTAAATATTAAATCAGCATGAGATCTCTCGGGTTATTTGCCCCAATATGTTGCAGTGCACTGATCGAGTTTCCAAATTGGCAGAGCCAAATAAACATTTGGGTTCAGAATCAAAGGAATGCCATGAGGCACCTTCAACATCCTTTCATTGAGTCAGATCCTCAGGCTGTTAGCAGCTCTTCCATATGATGGGTAGGGCTTTTACCAAGACTCGGAAAGATTCTGGACCACCTTACAGTTAGTTGCCTTCAGAGTATGAAGCTTTTTTGTTAAAAATATCCATCAAAGCGTACTACTAGTTCAGCATACCTTAGGCAATCTCATTGCAGTGCAGAATTTGAACCTATCGATCTGTTAGAGCTCATGGTCCCCAGGACTCATGGAAGAGTGCAGCCATACTGGTTAGCAGAACTTCATTGGTGGTCGAATGCTTGAATGCACTCTTAAGCAGGAAAACCAAGAACTTAAGAAAAGGCCCGAGCTCACAACTAAAAAACATATACTTATTATTAAACTAAATAATAAAGAGGTAATTAAGTGTGCAGGAATAGAATCCCATATTACACTGACTGAACCATGTCATTAACTTTCATCCTCACTCGCTGAATGTACTATATATCTATATGTTTGTCCGCGCGAGCATATGTGTATTAAAACAATAAATTAACTAACACCAACAATTTTATAGCTATCATGGAAGAAAGTTTTAGTAAATAACATCAAGAGTCTGGAAAATATCAGGATCAACCCAACAAAGGAGCATGCACTGACCCCCTTGGCTTCTGGACCATTTGCCTGAAGACATACTTGATGAAACACCCAAAAAAACATTAATTTGGAATATTGGATACATGTTTAAACTACCACCTATCTCAGACTTAAACCTAAGAGCAAAATCATCAAAACCTCCTGAATATATATCATGATGTAAAAATAATAAAAAAATAAAGAAAAAAAAGACCTTTTCTTATAAAATTAATAATTAAGTGGATAATTTATGCAAAATCCACTTAAGAAAAAAGGGATGAGTCTACTGCTGAAGCATACTCATGAATCCTGACGTTCTACACTGGATCTATGCTTAGACTAATGAATTGATATTGAAATCCCTGCTTTAATTAGTTGTTTGGCACTTATTTCTAAATCTTGTATTTGTAATGGAATTCATCCGTGCTCAGTAACATCTGTTGTTGGATCTATGCTTCCGTGAGACAAAGATTGATCACACCAAAACAGACAAATGAATGAGAGTGGACATTTGATGGCACAAAATTACAAGAAAGAGCTTTTAGTATAACAGTGGTCTTGAATTTGTTTACCATTCAAGCATTAGTATTCAAGCATCTAAATTAAGTATTATGTAAACAGTTTTCATAAAACTAGATGGGTAAATAATTCCCTACGAGGATGCCCAAAGAATTATGCAATTCTCACCATTCAAATTGCAAAAAAGAAAAAAAAAATTCAGAATTGAATGGTGACGGTTCTTCTTCTTCTTTCTTTATAGATTATGGTGGTTGTGAATTATCACTTACTCACAGGTGGAAAGACAAATACCAACAAACCAAGCTACCAGCTGTTGGTAGATGCATGTCAATTTATCCCTGCTGTTGGTGGTTGCGCAGACATGGTAGACACATCATTTTTTTCCTGCATAAAGTTTCTCATTTTCTGAACTGAAATTGCGGCAATCATCAAACAGCATCACATATTTTCAAATTAAACTCTCCAAAAGTGTATACCCATGGTCATCAGAACTAGACCGGACCAACTGATTGGACCAAGGAACCGAAGAACCAATTCTTAACCAATCCAATCCTTTAATTGGACCATAGATATGATCCAACGAAATGAACATTTTGTTTTATTGATCCAATGACTATACGAACCAAAAAAATCAAACTGATTTTTTCATACCCTTTAGAATTACCATTTCACTAATATAATTTTAATATAGGTGTTTCATTTTAAGAACTTTTCTTTTGTTGTGTTGTTGGCTTAAATGTTTCTCTCTAACCTAGCTGTAACTGTATGGACATGAACTTCATGAATAATTTTATATCTTTACTATACTTTTATGACACTTGTAAATAAATATTATTTAAAATTAGTTTCAAATATCAATGTGCATATTATATTTTATTACATTTTAATTTCAAATTTTATGAGGAAATTATCTTTATTTATTATTATAGATTATATTTTTTAATTTTAATTGTTCATCTGATCCAATCATTGACTCGATCCCTCAATCAAGTCGATGTCCAGTCCCGATAACTGTGTAGACCTATCTTGAAACCTCTAAAATATAGGTCATGAAAAATATATGTTGAATGTCTTAAATGCAATTGATATTTTCATCAGACTCCCATCCAAGAGTGAGCAAGTTCATCCATTGTTGCCCAAACAAAAAGCAATAGCCAGGCATTTTTTTGTCCATAACAACATCGCCTCAGAGTCATCAACAAGTAAGCTTCCCATTGCAGATCCATATTCCAAGTACTTTATTTCATCTGCAGTGCCCTTACCTTGAGGGAAAATATCCTATAGTTCTTTTTGAGGTGTGCAGGCAATGTTTTAGGTGAGGGGAAAAATCCTACAGTTCTTTTTTAGGTGTGCAGGCAATGTTTTTGATGATCGCAGAATAGAGGTCAAATTCTGCCTTTAGTTTGCAGCAGTTGGCTTCAACCCATTTCTCTGCAACACTTGTGGACACATCCTCGAGGTCCTTCTTATGTTCTTGGATGGCTGGCCTTATCTCACAGTACAGAGATTCAAGACGTGAGGCAGCTTGATTCTTGGTTTCCTGCATGACAGTAACTGTTAGAATTGTTGAAATAAGTCTGCACAATATATCAACAAGAAGAAGTTCTTCGAGTAAAACTTAGAAGTTACAGCAGAAAGAATCCTCTATTTTTGCAAAAAATAAATGTGGAGTGGTTTACAGAGCGGGTCCAGTGCCAACTCAAAACTAATGGAAGATGCCAACCTAAGCAGGGCCTTATGAATGAAATGGCTTTTATGTTGATTCAAAAAACAATGGCCACAGAGCTTCAACAGCTGGTAGCGAACGGGGTGCTCTGTCAGCATGTAGATCATCTCCTTGCAGATGACCATTATTTTTTGAGAGAAGGATCCGGCAAAAGAAAAGCAAAAGCAATAATTATATATCTTCTTCTTCTTCTTCTTTTTTAAGAACTGTGCTGCAGGATAGGCTTGTCAGTCATTCACTATTGAAACCAGAATAGTGAAACCAGTGGATGATATGAAGAAACAAGGAAGCATCCCCAGAACAGAGACAAGAAATTGAAGGCTCACTACAGAACACCACTTGGTCAACAAAAATTCATAGAAGGGGGGTAGGTGAATTTCTAGATATCAAATGGTAGATTTAGAGGGTAAAGACATCAGACAAAACATATTAGTAGTAATTCTTCCCTAGGTATACAGAGACACACAACTAGGAAAAGCTAAACCATAGTTGGTTCAGATAACCATTGCAATTACCATGATGTATGAGGTGAAACACAACAGAGCTGCTCTGGTCATATCCCAAACAGAATGATGAACCTGCCCTAGTTAAGAAAGAGTTGTAAATAATATCCTAGTTTAAACATATGAATCTGCCCATGAATTACTATGGCTATGTGAGATAGCACATGACAAAGTTGGCCAAGATTTTAAATCGGTTGGGAGGGTCTAACTCAATTTTTTATAAAATAAGATATACTACCATCTCACCCTATCCCTACACTGAGGACGATGGATGTCATGGGACACCCCGAGTGAAATACTAGAATGATGGTGACATGGTCCTATCTTGACGCTTGGAATGATATTTTGTTTCAATGTCCTACGAAATGTTCTCCAAGGATTTGAAACCATAAAGTTGGTTAACTTATATCCTCAACAAAATAGCAAAATCAATTTAAGCATGTAAATAATATCCTTATGAGCAATTTAATGTAAAAAAATTTCATTGAAGCTCGAATATGTTTAGATGACGCCGAAGTAATATAGTTGATAAATTTTTTAATAAAAATTTTGAAACTAAGAATATAAATAACGAATGAAAAAAAAGCACTATAGTAACTACTTATAAAAAAAAAAGATATTCAAAATTGTTCTAATCATCATACTATCCAGCTTATGAGTCAGACTATGAAACTTTGGAACTTGAAAGAAAGTAATAATATTATAAAAATATCAAAAAATCAATTTAGTTTAATATCAAGAAAGTTGATTATAGAAGCTATTTTCTTCCTAAAGAGTTTGATGAAAAGTGGTTAATGAAAATGTATAGAGAAAAAGATAATATCTTTAATATTTTAATATTTATATATATATATATATATATATATATATATATATATATATATATATATATATATATATGATAAATTCTAAAAAAAATTTATGGTAAGTGCTAGAAAATAAAAAAATACTCATTAAATATGTTAATGTAATAAAGATATATGATATAGTTAGCAATGCAAGAATTACTAACTAGTGAATTTTCTATTACAATAATTTTACATCAGAGATTTACTCTTAATCTTTACCTTTTTGCTTTAGTTATAGATGAGCTTACTAAATGTATTTAAAATAATATTTTATAATATATGTTATTGTAGATGATATAGTGCTAGTAAAGAAAATTATGGTTGAAATTAATCATAGCCTCAAATTTTAAAAAATGAATTAAAATATAAGAGTTTTAGATTAAAAAAATAACTCCGCCAAGGCCGGTCCCAAGCTCGGGTAAAGGAGGGTTGCGTTAGGTAGCTGACAGCCAGCATAAAACTCCGTCAGAACCTTTAAAACATGAATCTGATAAATCAAACTATACAAAGGGCTAGGACATCCCCGTTAAGAAACGTATTGCATCTGCCTTTGGATATTTCAAAAAATGGGCAAGGAGTGCCGCACCGGTGCTCGAGTGCGGTGATAAGTGAGCAAGGATTCCTGCACTACGAATAAATGTGGGTAAAGAAGTTAGTCCATGATAGTCAGCTTAAAGTAGCAACATGGAACATAGGAATACTAACAGGTAAAACTATGAAGACAGTGGATACTCTGATTAGGAGAAAAGTAAATATAATATGCTTACAAGAGACTAAATGGGTAGGTGAAAGATATAAAGAAATAGAGAATACATGATATAAATTATATTGCACTGAAAAATATAAAAATAAAAATGGAGTAGGAATAATTGTAAACAAGAATTTTAAGAAATATGTTGTTAAGATAATTAGGAAAAGAGATCGGAATATATCACTAAAACTTATAATTGAGAATAATATAATTAACATAACTAGTGATATGCACCATAAGTAGGATTAGACCAACAAACTAAGACATAATTTTGGGAAGACATAAATGAAGTAATAAAAGAACTACCATAAGAAGAAAAGATATATTTGGAAGGAGATTTTAATGGACATGTAGGTAAACAAAGAGATGGATATGAAATGGTACATGGAGGATATGAATTTGAAGATAGGAATGAAGCCAGCGTAAGCTTATTAAATTTTGCAGTAGCGTATGATCTAATAATAGCAAATACTTGTTTCAAAAAGAGAGATGAACATTTAATAACATTTAAAAGTAAATCTAATAAAAGTCAATTAGACTTTTTCTTAACTAGAAAGATAGATAAAATAGCATGCAAAAACTGTAAAGTTATTCTAGAAAAAAATTTAACTTCACAACATAGGATAATGGTGGTAGACATATGGATAAAAATAAAATTTAGAGTAAAATGTAAAACTATTAATTCAAAAATTAAATGATGAAATTTGAAAGAAAAAAATTAGAATTATTTAAAGAAAAGTTAGTAAGAGTAACGACTATAATATAGATAGTGATCCCAACTTAATATGAAAAAAAGCAACTAAATGCATAAAATAACATAGCAAAAGAAGTTCTAGGAGAATCAAAAGGCGTAGGACTAGTAGGAAAGAAATTTGATGGTGAAACGAGAAAGTTCAAGCTGCCATCAAGCTTAGAAGGACAAACTATAAAATTTGACAAGAGGCTAAGAATAAAGAAAGTCTTAAAAAGTATAAGGATGCAAAGAAAAAAAAGCTAAAAAATGATAAGTAATATCAAACTTAAAGCCTATCATGTTTTATATAATAGAATAGATACGAAAGAAGATGAAAAGACTATATAAATTAGCAAAACTAAGAGAAAAAAATAAAAGATCTTAACTATATTAAATATATTAAGGATGAAGATGAAAGAGTCTTAACTTAGTAAAAGAAAAAGAAATAAAAGAACGATAAAAAAATATTTTTAAAATTTATTAAATAAAAATAATTTGATAAATTTAAGAGTAGAAGGATGTGATATGATAATATAGGAGTAACAAACGAGCATAAATTTTTTCATAGATTTAGCATGCTTGAGGTTAAAAAGGCTTTGAGTAAAAAAAATGCAAAGGCATTAGGACCATATGCAATTCCTATTGAGGTTTGGAAAGGCTTAGAAGAAATTGGAGTCATGTGGTTAACCAATTTATTTAACAAAATTGTAGCAACTAAAAGAATATCGAATGATTGAAGGAAAAAGCATATTAATATCCGTATACAAAAATAAAGAAGATATTCAAAACTGTACAAATTATAGAGGGATTAAGCTAATGAGTCATACAATGAAATTATGGGAGAGAGTAATAGAAAATCGATTAAGAGCTAAAACTTTGGTGCCAAATAATCAATTTGGATTTATGCCTGAAAGATCGACCATAGAAGGTATTTATTTATTAAAAAGATTGATGAAGAAATATAGAGAAAAGAAAAAAAACCTTCATATGGTCTTTATTGATTTAGAGAAAGCATATGATAGAGTACCTAGAGAATAATATGATGGGTTTTAAAGAAAAAAGGAGTTATCAAAAGGTATATAGAATTGATAAAAGATATGTATGATAGAGCAATAACTATTGTTAAAATAACAATAGAAGAAACTAGTGAGTTTCCAATTACTATAGGTTTATATCAAGGATTTGCCTTTAATCCGTATCTTTTCGTATTAGTTATCGATGAATTAACCAAACATAATCAAAATGATATCCCATGGTATATGTTATTTGCATATGATATAGTGTTGATTGATGAAACTAAAACTGGAGTAAATGCTAAGCTAAAGATTTAGAGAGAGGCTTTAGAATCGAAAGGTTTTAAGATTAGTAGAAGTAAAACTGAATAAATGAAATGTAATTTTAATGGGAGTAGAAATATTAATAAAAAAATAATGAAGATTACAAGCCAAGAGATATCAAGAAGTAAAAAATTTAGGTATTTGGGATCAATTATCTAACAAAAAGGTGAAATAGGTAAAGATGTTAATCATAGAGTTAAAACAGGATGAATTAAATGGATGAGTGCTTCGAGAGTATTGTATGATCGGCGTATCCCATTAAAATGGAAAGAAAAATTTTATAAAACTGCTATTAGACCAGTTATGCTATATGAAACAGAGTGTTGGGCAATATTGAAACAACATGTGAATAAATTAAGTGTAATAGAAATGTGTATGTTAAGATGGATATATGGTAAAACTTTAAAAGATAGAATTAGAAATAAATATATAAGAGAAATGATAGGAGCAGCCCCAATTGAAGATAAAATGAGAGAAAATCGATTACGGTGGTTTGGACATACAACGTAGACCTTTAGATGCTCCAATTAGAAAGAGTGATCTTTTAATAATTCATGGTAAGAATAAAGGTAGATCTAAACTAACATGTGCAGAAATAATTAAAAAAATATAACTATTTATAATTTAAATATCGATTTGGTCTTGAATAATGTAGAATGGAGGAAGCAGATTCATATAGCCGACCCCATGTAGTTAAAAAATGGCTTAGATGAGTTGAGTTGAGTTTTAGATTAAAAAAGATAAAGACAAATTAAATTAAATATAATTTTAATGTAATTAGAAATATAGAAGAATACCGAGTAAAATTGAAGATCATGGAGTACCTAATATAAGGTTCCTAAAAGTCATCATTTTTTATATTTGGGTTCGGTTATTCATAATTTAAGGATAATGTTATTTATATGATTAAAGTAAGTTTTATGAAATAAAAAAGTACAATTGGAATATTATGTAATCATAAAGTACTTATCAAGCTGAAGAAAAAAATTTATAAGACAATCATAAAACCGACTATACTCTATGATATAAAATATTGGATAGTTAAAAAATTATATATATACAAGATGAATGTAGTTGAAATAAGAATGTTGAGATGAATATATGATAATATAATAAAAGATAAAATAAAAAATAAAAAATAAAATTATTTATAAAAGATAAAGATAGTATAAATTAAGAATAAATTAAGAGAATATCAACTTAAATGATTTAAACATATGCAACATAGATCTAAAGATGGATTTGTGAGAAGAAATAATTTGATGCATGTAGAAGAAAAAAAGGGTAAAGATAGTCCAAAATTATATGGAAGGAAGTAATGAATAAAAATTTAAAATTTTTGCATTTTGTAGAATATATTACACAAAATTGAACATAATGAAAAAAAAATTCACATAATCGAATCCAACTAGACTTTATTGTTGTTAGTGTAGTATACATTATGACCAATTAAAAGGAATGCATCAGCTTTCGTCTCAAAATTTTAGGTCTAGCAGAAAGAGAGAAATACATCAACTTCAAACTTAATTAGCCACCATCATCCAATTTATATGCAATCAGCTTAATTAATTAGCATTGGGCCAAACTTTAGATCCTTGGACATCCATATAAAGTCAACCATGATATTATAATATTAGTTGACCAGAAGAAAACCTACTCCATCCGATACCCAGTTTATGCTCATGCAACCATGAAACAAAATTTCCAAATCTTATAATTGGTAAGAATCTCAATAAAGGGAGAACCAGCAATGTTTGACAAAATAAGTGTATTAGCAAATATTGCAAGCTAAAGACCCAAAGTAGTACACAGATTTAAACATAAAGATAGAACAAAAGGAAGTAAAGCAACACAGAAAATTTAATTGAAGAAAAGCAACAGATAGGATAACAAAATCAGTTAATGAATTTAACTTCAAAGATCAAACAAGATCCAACATTTCCAACAGAACAGAATTTTGGGAGAGAAAGATTCCCTCAGAATTGTGATTGAAAAAAGAATAATCGTTAGGTGGCCAACCTCAGTCCAAACAACTTGTTTTGGATGGTGCAGCTTTATGCTACTTGTTTAGGATACAACATTGGGAAGAAATATTCAGGATTGAAGTTAAGACTTTGAGATCAAATTTATACAACATTGAAAGACTACAATCTGCTCTAAATAATTGGATCAAAATATAATGTCTGGAGAGGAGCAGCTACTTATCCTTACCTCCAAAGCATATAATTCTTCACGTGCTTCCAATGGTAAGCGTTCACCAATAAGTTTTACATTGACTTGCTTCCTTGCATGATTTTTGGATTTTCCATGAGGGTAATGTGGTGAACTTTTGGACAAATGGCCTAATTTGTTGCGATGGTCTTGGCAACCACTTTTACTTTGAGTACGAGATATCGTTGCATTTTTATGCATAAAGATTTTCTCAGCATTCTGTGAGTACACATTATCAGCTTCTTTTGTTTCACTCTTCAATTCATCTATTTCCACTCGGGCAGGATTCAGTGGTTCTACAGAAACGGGCATTGAATGAGTATCCACTGCAGACACAAGACTATCAGTGATTTTCAGGGACCCTTCAGTTTCTGTTTCAGTAATCATCATGTCTTTTGATTGGACTATGGCCTGTGCTGACTCATCATCCTTGGAATCATGAAGTGGGGCATTTTCAGCCAAGCATCTGCCATTGTACAAGCCAATTAAAGGATGCAGGTAATGACGGCAAGACACAGCCCAATTTCAAATGATGAAGCATGTATGATAAAAGAATGTTCAAGATTACCATAAAGAAGACTACAAGAGAGTGCCAAGTAGTATAATTGGTAAAGTTATTAGGATTTGGTACCAATGAACTGGATTTGAATCCACCCTCACCCAATTTCATCCAGGCTTCCTTCCCTCCTAGTTCACACAAACAAGCACATATGCATGCGCACACACAGAAGGAGAGTACAGAGCCATGAATTATTAGTTGTCTATCTGGATTTTGATTGCCATTTGGTAAACTTTGTCCATGTTGCAATACCCGGCAAGCATTTTTCAAAGTACATCAAGGCGGTGTAACTACACGGATGCCTTTTCTACACTTATCCATGTCGAAAGGTACCCCAAATTTATGGTCAATCAAAGATGATCACATCAGAATATGGTAACTAAATAAATGTTGATAATTCCCAACAGGACTCACACATATTCTCTCAGTGGTCCAGCTGTTGAACCAATTATAGTGGTAACCTGTAATACTCATGTAATGTCATGTAGACATTGCGGCCCTCCCACTTTAAGATGCTTGGATGTTGGAACTATTAGAAATTTTGGCTTACAACATGTGTTTATTTTTTCTTCCATTTTTCAACCATGATAATAGCTACAATTTGAACTCAAATAAGTCTACATTAAAGAAGAAGATAGTTAGCAAATTGACGTAGTTTTTCTATGCCCAAGTTAGAATTTATGGTCAACTAGTTTCACCGGATTATTTGTAGATCTCAGAGCTAGGTGAAGTTCCCTATACCAAACCCTACATTGTCCCCTCTTTGTCAAGACCTCTAGCTAGCCTGTATGAACATTAATGGGTTCACCATTCCATAAATGCATGAGCTTAAGAAAAAGGAATGTCTTCCTACCCATAACAAGGTCTTACAGATTTCATCACAAGACCCCATATGATGCTGAAATTAGGTTAAGAGAATGATCAATCAGTAGAGCCAACTCTATAGAAATGGTATTAAGCTTGTTAGCTTAAGTTTAGGCAATGGAAAACTCATTAGTCGTGATTATCTGCATATTGTGATAGACCTAGAGCTTGAATACCAATAGCCCAAAACATTTATTTATGAGCTGGGCTTCTCCATATGATAGAATGGGAACCATTGCAGGCAAAATGAACCCAAGATCTTTTTTATGTTTATTTTTTAGTAAATTGTTTCCCAAGGTGCATGAGCTTAAATATTTATGTTTCTCTTTTTGCAAGTTGGTCTATCATGAAACCAACTCAAAATACAAAGGGGCAAGGTTTGCAGGTTAAGTTCCTTTTATTCCTATCTTGTAATCTAGTTCACATACCTGCAGGCCAAAAATAAAATCCACTACCTTTTATGGAACATCATCAAATTACAAAGAAGATGGAAATTAATAAACACATGGTGATACCGTGTTAACATATCAAGACCATCAAGTTCACATATGAACATTTTTTTAAAGTTAATTGTTATATATTTATCTCAAACCGATCAGTTCAGCCCTTCAGTACAACAGCTCATTCAGCCCTTTTTGCCAATTTTTAATTTTTTTTATGTTTTTCCAATTGTTTTCCCTTTTTTATGTAGTATGCGATGATCAGAGTCTCCCATGAGCTCATATCCTTTTTCTTTTTTCAATTCATTTATTTAAGATTTCTTATGAAAATAAGAAAATACCCTCATTTGAATTCAACAAAAATATCAGAAAAAACAAATTCCTTAAGCATACAAAGATATCTTTTCCTCTCAAGAACAAATTTGAAGAATTTCAAGAAATAACGCTTTAGTTACCATCAAATTAGGATCCTTTCACTCTACATAAAAATTATAAAAAAAATAATTTAACTTAGTAATGATGAAAAAACAAGATATAAAAAAATCTCAAAATATAATTTGTAAGAATTTGATCAATGCTTGATCAAACTTGCAGGATTTTTAGATTTAAATAAGATCATGTTAATATTAAACCTCATGCTAATTTATGCTACTTAACAGCTTATTGAAACAATAAATTTAAACGTGCCATAAAATTCTAAATTTAAAACATGTTTCTTAGTATTCAAACAATGACATGTCGCTAAACCAAAGGTCAAAGTGTTTTTCTTAACGAAAGGACCTTCGGTCTAGTAACACAGCATAATATAGACCTTAAGAAATATATTTTAATCTTAGGATTGTATGATAAATTTAATTTTATTATTTTGATAAACTATGGATCAAGTTAATATAGGTTAAATTGACCTTAAGTTTGAAAACCCTATAAATTTGACCAAGCATTGACTAAAATTTTATAAATTATATGTTAAGATAAATTTTTTTAGTATCTTTTTTTCTTATCATTTTTAAGTTAAATTAATTTTCTACAATTTTTATCCGAAGTGGAAGGATCATAACTTGATGCTTAATAAAACATTATTTTCTAAAATTCTTCAAATTTGTTTTTTTTAAAAAGAGTTTATTTTTTATTCTTAAGGAATTTAATTTTTTTGATATTTTGTTGAATACAAATAAAGGGCATTCCCTTATTTACATGAGAAATCTTAAGTAAATGGAAAAAAAAAAAAAAAAGAGTGAGAAAAAAATGTGAGCTCGAATGGCTCTAAGCTTCGTATACCATAGAAAAAATGAAAAATATTGAAAAAACATAAACAATAAAAATTATAAAAATGGCCAAACCAGCCTAAACTGGCAGTATGCCACCAATTCGGTTTGATTCAATACCAGTTTGGCACCTGTTCGGGGTTCCACAGACCTTGATTTATCTTGTCTCAAATCAGAGCAATTAAATAACGATTTGCAATTGAAGTAGAGAATAAATAAAACATGTTCTGTTTTATGGTTCTGCATAAATGATTAATAAGCACGATGACATGCTTTCTTTCCAATGTGAATGGATAGATGTTTCAAACTCGACTGCCCTGTGTATCTAGAAACAGCATCTCACCTGTCTTCATCATCTTTCCAAAGATGGGTGGCCTCCTATAAAACATGTAACAAAATGGAGAAAGCAAAATTAAAGTCATAACACATCATGAATGCTACAAGACTGAATAAAACAAGACTCGACTGCTACATTTGAGGGAGTAATTTATGACAGAAAATACACTCAGCTATATAATAAAAGCAAATCAGCATGCTTGCGGACACGTGCAGGTGCTTGCATGCACAGATCACTCACAAGCATGCAGCAACATATTAAAGGAAAGTGCATCTCAAGTTGGATTCCCATAAGGAACTTTTGTGCTATTGTTAGAAATTCCACAACAGAAGTCTTGGTTCTAAATTCTAAGCCAAAGAACAGCCATGCCACAAAGGTCTAAAAATCGCAGACAGATCATAGATTTTAAAATTGATAGGATGTAAGTGGAGAATTTGTTAATTCTGTAGTCCATAAGGTGCCTATCAGAAAGTTTTCTAAAATGACCTGGAAATAACAAGATTTAGCCCCAAGAAACAAGGAGCAGCAGGATGCACAATAAAAACAGTGGACCTAGCACCACCAAACCATTCAAAAGTGTAATCATAGGATAATTTCTTCCCAGCAGGAAGTTTTGTTTTGCAAATATCACAACCCTTACTCAGCACATACCACTTCCTAGCTTCACGGTATGGTTGACTTAGATGTCAAAGGTGCATGGAAAGCAAACAGCAAGGTATCTACCAAATATAGATGTGTAAAAGCTGAACAAAAACTGAAGAATGTAAAACATAATCATATGTCTATGTATACCAGGATCATTCAGCACCAAGGAAATTCTCATACAATTCCAACATAATAGGTTCTATCCTTCAAGGGAGCTTACCATGAATGGTTATTAAATCTAGCTAGGCTTCTTTTTCGAGTAGTATCAATGGATTCTTGTGAATTCAGATAGATAATATATGCATCCTTCGAGCCTGTAAAGAAGCAGAAAATACAGTTACTATATTTCAAGGTGATGTAAGATTTATCAAGAAGTTTGTTATGTACTTTCGGATTTATAAGCTTGCAACCTCCACCAAGCTTCCTTCAATGATATTACTTCCCTACAATCAGTGATTTAAATCTTGGCAGGACAGGGTTCATCCCAGTCATCCAGATTTCGAGATTGATCTCGAATGTTTCATTCCATCTCAGCCATAATACATTATAATATCAATTGTAAATATATCTAATTTAAACCTATGTCGAGAGTCGGAATAGATGGAAAAACTGAGATGCCATTGGCTTGCCCCATGAGATTTAAATCCTTCCCTGCAATATTCAATAACGAATTGGCCAGCCTGAGTTGGTTTTTCAAATATGGTTAAACATGAGAATTGCATATCTAACTTCTTTGTGACAAGTACAAAGAGAATATAGCAATACCAGTGATGGTATTATTTTGGTTCAACATTCCCAGGTTCTAAGCAAATATAGACGTGTCTCGCAGACAAACAGTAAGAATTAAAATTAAGAGGTTGGCAAAGTCGAACTCTGAATGCAAATAAAAGTTAGGTTTCCGAGCACCTTGATGTTCTTATCTCCACGTCCTTCACTTATAAGTAACCTTAACCTCGTATGTTCGCGTTTCTGAAATCATAGAAGGAATTTAGACAGGGATCACCACAGATTCTATAGGACCAATCTTCAAACTACTGTATACACTAACATATGGCGTAAACTTCCCTACATTCATCCAACAAAAGCGATAAAGGGGCGGCAAATTCTGGCGATCATCGAGGGGAAGGGCAAGTGAGATCAGATACCTAGAGGAGAGACGAAGGGAGAGGAGAACTGGTAGGAGCGATAGACGAGGGAGTCGCGATGGACGCCGGCGGCGTAGCTCCGACGACGGTGTGACGGCAAGAGATCAAGCGTAGGTAGGAGGCGAGTCAGGTGGACAGGATGTGGGAGCAGCTTCCCGGCTGAGGGTGGTGTCCGGCGACGGAGTGGTGGTGCCGGTCGCCGGCGGCGGAAGTGGGCCCTAGAGCTCGGAAAGGGCTTAGGGCATCCGAGCTCTAAAATGCCATTTTCATGAGCTTTTAGATCTCGAATGAGAGATAATAATAATAATAATAAAAAGAAATGAACCGGAGTGGAAAGCTTCAGGTGCCATTTGTTTTTTTTCAGTACCATTTGTTAAAACAAGCTTCATTCTAGAATAATCTTTTTTTTTTTTTTTTTTTTACAAAAACGGACGATCACACTAACCTAGTGCGAGTCAGTTCAGAAAGATCCGAATAAAAATTTGCTGTAAAATAGATGGACAGGGATCGCTCGGCTTCCAAAACCACGATCCAGCATACTGGGCCATAAAGGACGCTACCCAGTCCGTCGCCGAATTGGCTTCACGATAAATATGGCGAATCCGGGTACAGTCGACCTTGGAAAGGATGGAACGAATGTCCGTCAGCATCGGATTAGAAGGACCAGAATGACAATTCTCCTTTTGCAGCCAGGAAATAACCGACAGGGAATCACCCTCAATGACAATCCTATGGGCCCGAAGAGTCCTAACAGCATAAGAAATGCCCGTCCAGGCCGCATAAAGCTCAGACATCAGGACGGAGGAGTCAATAGAACCAAAACCTCCCGCTCCCAGAAGCTCACCCTGAGGGCCACGGACGAGGAAACCAGAACCAGCCGCTCTGCCACGGACACTACCATCAAAATTGATTTTGACGAACCCTGGAGGAGGGGGATCCCAGGAGATGAACACCGAATGACAGTTCGCTGCCGAAGCAGCAGGGGATCCCCAGAGGCCAGAGACATCAGAACCAACCCGGGCACAGTCCAAGACCAAAGATCTGATTTTCCTCATAATTCTGAAGGATGACATAGGGTCGTCCGTGAAAAGAATCTGGTTTCTCGATAACCATATATGATAAGCCGTGGCAATCCAATAGCTGCACCTCTGCGGAGAAGCTCTACGAATATCCAGAAGAAAGAAGAGCGAGGAGAACCCTGATCCTCCATCCTGAAAGAATAACCTACCCTCTGCCATATCCAACTCGCCCTGGGGCAGGTAAAGATAGCATGGTCTGAGGATTCGTCCTCCACCCTACATAAAGGACAGCACAGATGAATCAACAGACCTCTTCTAGAAAGAAGAAGACAAGTGAGAAGACAATCCCACAGAAGCTTCCACATAAATAGCTGCACTCTGGGGAGGGTGGGAAGCTTCCAAATCCAATCAGCATCCATCGAACGCTGGGACCCCGGCCTGAAAATCATCATCAAATCCTTGATAGGAGCCCTAGAGAGACAAGATCTCTGCCAAAGTCTGGAGTCAGATGAGCAACTTGGGATAATGGGCATCGAGAGAATACGTCTAGAAAGCTCCAACCCAAAGAAATGGGTCACAGAGGGGATATGCCAGGCAGGGGGATCAGAAGAAATCAAATCCTTAACCCGAAGGTTATAAGGGATGTCAATACTTATAAAAGAGGGCCATCGTAGAGAGGAATATCCGAAAACCAAATATCATGAATAACATCAATAGATGATCCATCTCCCATCATACATGTAACATTACCCCTGATAGCCTGACCAAATCTGCAAACTTCCTTCCAAAAAGAGGAGCAACCACGAGGTGGCCTGATATAAGAATCCGGCACCCAGCCACCATACCTAGCCCGCATCATAGTACTCCAAAGGCAATGCGGCTCCAGAAGGAATCTAGAAGCATGTCTTGCAAGAAGGGCATCCCTTCTAACAATCAGAGACTGGATCCCAAGCCTGCCGTCTTGGATAGGCATGCAGACAGTTTCCCAGGATAGAAGATGCATACCATAACCTTCTTGCGTAGAAGCCCATAGAAAATCACGGAAACTTCTCTCAATCCTCTTAAGAC
Organism: Calamus simplicifolius; assembly: GCA_900491605.1. Lineage (NCBI taxonomy): Eukaryota > Viridiplantae > Streptophyta > Magnoliopsida > Arecales > Arecaceae > Calamus > Calamus simplicifolius. The sequence goes on from UESW01004775.1 coordinate 437,349, forward strand.
AAGTAATTGGAATAATAGAATTAGACAGAAGGTACATGGGAAGGGAGGAGAGAACCGAGCGTATAATAATAATCCTAGCCATCATCGAAAGGCCAGTAGCCTGCCACCCCTCCATACGCTATGAATCCTCCTCTCAAGCTCGTAGTAATCAGAACAACAGGGATGTCTTCCTGTGATAGGAATCCCCAAATACATCAATCTGTCTGCCTGAGTAGAAATTCCCGATAAAGAAATAATGGCTTCCCTGATAGCTCTAGGAGTCTTCGGGCTGAAATATATAGTGGACTTTAGAAAATTAACCTTCTGGCCCGAAGCCTGACAATATCGCTGGATAATAGAATAGAAAGACGACGCATTAACAATAGAAGCCTGGCCCAGGAGAATGCAGTCATCCGCAAACAGGAGATGGGATACCAAAGGGCCCTTCGCACCAGCCAAAAATGGGACTATACTCCGATCTCTCTGCGCCTGATGGAAAGCCCGAGACAGATCATCCACAGCTAGAATAAACAACAAAGGGGACAAAGGGCAACCCTGTCGGATCCCCACAGTAGAGTGAAAGAATCTGGTCGGACTTCCATTAATAATTATAGAAAAGGACGGCGTCTGAATGCAAGCCATAATCCACTCAATGAACAAGTCATCAACTCCAAACTCCGTAAGAGAGCGGCGCAAAAAGGCCCAATTCAGTCTGTCATAGGCTCTCTCCATATCAAGTTTAACAGCCATAAGACTTCTCCTAGCCGGAGCTCTCTGCAAATCAAACATAAATTCTGGGCAATGAGAATATTATCTGAAATAGAACGCCTTCTAATAAACGCCCCTTGTTCAGCAGAAATTAGGCGAGGGATCACCAGAGAAAGCCGACGAGCCAAAAGCCGAGCACAGACCTTATAGAGAGTAGTGCAAAGACTAATGGGCCGAAAATGCTGAGGAGGAATCAGGATGCTTAGGCACCAGAGAAAATAAAGGTCTGATTCCAATCCGCAGGAATTTGTTTAGCCAGGAAAACAGACTGAATTGCCAATACCACCTCCTGACCCACAATGTCCCAATAATGACGATAAAAGAAAGGCGGAAACCCATCAGGCCCAGGGGCCTTATCCGGGCCAAGGTCCCAAAGGGCCGCCCTAATCTCGTCCGCAGAAATTGATCTGGCCAACATACTGTTATCCACGGAAGAGACTTTCACAGAATCAGAAACCGGAGTTACTGGCCCTCCCGCACCAGAAGAATCAGCCCATCTAGACTGAAAAAAGTGAAGAATCATCTCCCTAATAGATTGGGTATCCTCCTGAGTATTCCCCTCATCATCTACTAATCTCCGAATCCTATTGGCAGCACGCCGCTTCAGAGTAGCCTGATGGAAAAATCTGGTATTACGATCGCCATCACAGATCCACTGAGCCCTGGATCGCTGCCACCAATAAACCTCCTGCTGACGAAGAAGAGAGTGATGCTGAGCAACTTATCCCGGAGAGAATAGAGGTCCGAGGCCTGCAAACATCCGTCCTGATCTTCCTTATCCTGTAGAGCGCTAATATCACTTTCTAACTGTTCAATATGTCTGACCAAATCCCCCAACTCCACTCTACTCCATCTGGATAATCTATGCCTGGTCATCTTAAGACGGCGAGATAAACGATAAACTGCATTACCCCTGACAGGGAGATGCCAGATGTGATGAATAATAGCACGAGCAGCTGAATGGGCAGACCAAAACTGCTCAAATCTGAACTGCTTGCGCTGATGCTGAGCAACCTCCGTGGAAATCAAAATAGGGCAATGATCAGAAGCAATTCTAGAAAGATGAGTGACTGTAACCGCAGGGAACAAATGAAGCCACTGAGCTGTAGCTATTACTCTATCCAGCCTCTCCCAAACACGAGCAGAACCCTGCCGATTATTACACCAGGTGAATTGGGGTTCAGAGTATCCCAAATCCAGCAATCCAGCAGAATCAATGAAAGATCTGAATTCAGTTATGTCAGCTGAGCCAGTAACCCGTCTATCCCCTCGTTTCTCATTAGGCTCCGTAATGCAATTGAAATCCCCAGCAATAACAGAAGGAATACCTTGATCAAGAAGGGATCGAAGTTCAGACCAGAGAATCCTTCTCTCCCTATAGTCAGTACTGGCGTAGACAGCCGATAAAAGCCAAGGCTCAGAAGCACCTTCAGAGACAATCATACTTATCTGCTGACTACACTGATGAAAAGCATCAATCGTAACCGCATTGGAACGCCAAAGAGCCAGCATACCTCTTGACAATCCTTCAGCCTCCACGGTATACGAGGACCAAGATCGGGCCATCTGCTTACGAAATCGAGCCATACTCTCACCCGACAATCTTGTTTCCAAAAGGACACATATATCAAACTTATGCAGCTGCAACAATCTTCCAAAAGAGGAACGAAAGGATGGCTTACGAGCACCTCTTACATTCCACAGAAGAATCCTCATTTATAGACTGGGAGAAGCTAGGACCCCTCCATGGTCCTCAACATAATGCTGTCAGCAATACCCCCTACCAACGGAGGGCAAACATCAGACTGAAGATCTGAACAGACCAGCGGCCCATCCATCTCCAAAGGAGAACCGTTTGACACGGAACCAGGACCCTGACCAACAGGACATCCGTCAATCTCATCCGCAAAGGGCCCAGAACCTTGGATAGACTGCCCCCTTGACCGAACAAGGTCACCGTTCTGGCCAGAAGGGGGTAAGTCAAGTCCGACACGAGGACAAGATGTGGCCCCCCCTCTTTTAATCACAGAGGCCTTTCCTTTTTCCCTCCGGAGCACCGATTTAGGAAAAGACCTTGGAGACATTGACACCTCCAGTCTGGCCCGCTTCAGGGAACCCGGGAACCCGTCCCTACATTCCATGTGGCCTTCAGCTCCCAGCTCCATATCAAGAGAGGAGAAGGGATTGGAAGTCTTCACCACACTATTCAGAGGAGGATCACTGGCACTATCCTCATTCACTAGCTGCAGCTTCTGAACATTTTGTTTCAATACGGCACCCCCAGGCATACCTCCTTTCCTCAAAGAGAAGGGGGAGTTCTTCTTCCCCGGCTGAATCACTGCAACGCCCGACCCTTCAGCGGTCGCCTTGGATGAAGATACCTGCCGGCGAGCCACCTTCACCGGAGATTTCCAAGCATCACGTCGACCCTCTGACCCAGGGCGAAGCCCATCCATAGAGGAAGGGGAAGCAGAGGCGAAGGCTGCAGAAGACGCAGACACACTCGGAAGAGAGCTTCTCCTTCCCTCAGTCTAAGATCCCAGAGCTCCTCTCCGCTGTCTCACAGCTGAAAGCCATGGCCCAAAAATGGAAGCCGAAGCCGCATCCTCCTCAGCCGAACGAGACGGGAGAGAGCAGGGACCTCCCAGGTGAAGCGAACCGCAGTTCCAGCATAGCCCTTGAAGGTTTCTCGTAAGAGAACTGTTGCCAAAACCTCTGGTTGAGGCCTTGCACTCGAGCTCCTGGACGAAGAGGATGAGATAGGTCGATCCGCATACAAACCCGTGCAAAGCCACCTCCTCTGTTTCTCGCCAGGGTAGCAGCATCAGGACAGACGAATTCCCCGCCATAGCCAGTATAGATTTGAGGAAATCAGCTTTCCAGAACTCAAGGGGGAGGTTCGGCAGCCGGACCCAGACCAACGCCGACGAGATTGAGTCCTCTGCCGGAGCGAAATCCGGCCGCCATCCTTGATGCCAATAACCTGACCGTTGATTACCCACGGCCTTTGCATCACTAACTCCCGAGCTTCGGGAGATTCGAAGCGAAATACATGGCACCGGAATGCCATGCTGGTCGAAACAATTTCTCCAAGAACTCCGGCGCACCAAAATTCCCTGAGAAAAGCATCCGCCGGAACCCATCGATGATATGAACGAGCGATGATGGCTGTCTGCATCCACCAAGCCACCTCCTCAGCAAGCTCCTCAGCTGGGAGGGTCACCACCTCAGGGAAGGCAGCCTCCAACCTCGCCACAGTGGCCGACGACGGGGACGAAGCCACCCAAACAAACCCTCCTTCCGCCGCGACCCTCCTGGAAGCCCGGCCTACATCAGCCGCATCCGAGGTGTTGGAAGATTATAGAAAAATTATATGATCCAATCCTTTTGATTTTGATGATTACTAAAAGCCACTGAGTTCATTAAAAGATGTAATGAGTTTATGTAAATGAGCAATATATTTATTTTGAACTATCAATGAACATGCTCAAGTTTAACTTTAATCAATTTTGAAAGTGACTTTAAGCTCAATGTTTAAACTTTCAAAAAGAAATTTTATAATTCATGTTTTAATCAATGAGTTTTGGAATAGTTCTTGAATCAATTCTAAATGTCAATTTTATTGATTTCAAGGCAAAACAATGAATTAAAATGAATCTGGAACGATTTTAATGTCAATCAGAAAAGTTTCTGATTTTTGATACGTTCCGGAGCCGACTCCTGAGTTTCAGAGTCGACTCCGCTCAGTATACAGAAATGTGCATCTGTGTCGAGTCGACCCACGAAATTGTCGAGTCGACCCCTGATTCTGTCGAGCCGACTCCCTGACTGTGCGAGTCGACTCCGCTCAGACACCAGAAGAGTGTTTTTCTGAGCACTTCGCGAGTCGACCCCAAGCCCTTCTCGAGTCGACTCCCGACTATCAGGAGTCGACACTTTATTTTGGCGAGTCGACCCCTAACCTTTTTAAACATTTCTATTTTGGTAAGACGAGCTCGAGCCGACTCGGGAAAAGCATGAGTCGACTCCAGCAAATCTGGGCGATAATTTTTCACGATGACACTCAGCTCCAACGGTAAGATTTTTGAATAACGGCTATTTTTTCTTGTCTCTAACGGATATATTTTTGCAGAATCTATAAATAGAGGAGCTCTTTTCAAATCAAACATGAGATAGAAAATCAAAAAGAGAGAAAAGAATATCTTTCAAAAAGAGGGAAAAACAGAGCATATTGGAAAAATCTTCTAGCTCAAAGTAGAGTGATTCAAAAGGAGTGAAATCCAAGAGGAAGTTTCGTCTGCTCCAGATCTTCAATCCACAAAAGTCAAAAGAAAATCCAAGAGCTTTTCAAAGATCAAATCGAAGGATTTTCTACATTCAACAAAAGGAGAAAAAGCTTCATCTCAACTCCAAAGTTTTCAACGGTCAAGAATCTTGCTGAGGCCTGATTCAACACTTCAAGAGGAGTTAAGAGGAGAAGGAAGAAAGCCAAAGCCACACCATCTGCAATCTTATCAGGCTTTTCTAACCTTTTATTCTTTTGTACTTATTTGTATATTTGCTCAAGGGGAGCTTTCAATACTTAAACTCTGAATATTTTAATTGTTTGCTGATTCAATCAGTGGATTGAATCAGTGGAGGTTGATATACCTCGTTGCAAGCCGGAGTGCTTGTGTTGGGTTAGTTGTGAGCCCGTTAAAACAACGTGTAGGGTTTTGTGCTGGTAAGCCCGAGTAAAACCAGCTGGGTTCGTTGTGATCCCGGAAAACAACAAGTTTGAGTTGTGAGCTTGGAAAACAACTCGGCTGTAATCTAGGAGATTATAGTGTGGACCCAAGTGAATCTTGGGAGTGGACGTAGGTGTTGGTTGCACCGAACCACTATAAAATTATCTTGTGTTTGCCGTGCTATATTTTCTCTCTCTATCTCTCTTTATTAATTGCTTGTGCATTGCTTTTAGTTAATTTCACTCACTTGCACATCTTGAGCAAATCTGTTTAAAACATTAAAAAGTCTTAAATTTTTAAGAACCCAATTCACCCCCCCCTCTTGGGTTGCCATCTGGGCCAACAATTGGTATCAGAGCAAGTGCTCATTTAGAATTTGATCTCACGATCAAGGGCTAAAGATCCTTATGGCAACACAAATGGTTCATGTTTTGCTGAAGGTCATTCTACGAATCGACCTCCTTTATTTAATGGAACCAACTATTCATATTGGAAAGCTAGAATGAGAATATTCATTCAAGCTTCTGACTATGAATTGTGGGGAGTAATAATAAATGGACCTAGTACACCCACACACTTAGTTGATGGCACTATTGTTCCTAAGCCCGAAAGGGATTGGAATGATAATGATAGGAGAATGGCACAACTAAATGCTAAGCCATTAATATTTTATATTGTTCCTTAGACTCAAATGAATTCAACCGAATCTCAACATGTAATTCCGCAAAAGAAATTTGGGATAGGTTGGAAATAACACATGAAGGAACAAACCAAGTAAAAGAATCAAAAATAAATATTTTGGTTCATAAATATGAATTATTTACTATGGAACAAAATGAAACCATCACATGCATGTTCACTAGATTCACTGATATTGTGAATGGTTTAAAAAGTCTTGGAAAAGTTTATACTAACTCTGAGCTTGTTCGCAAAATTCTTAGGTCACTACCAAGACTTGGGAAGCCAAGTGACCGCCATCCAAGAAGCCAAAGATCTCAACATCCTACCATTGGAAGAGCTTCTAGGATCGCTGATGACCCATGAGCTTCAAGTGAAACAACATGTCAATGAGGATGAGTCAAAAGAAGAAGACCATCGCCCTCAAAGCTGCGGAAAAGGAAATAAGCAGCAGCGATGATGAAGATGATGATGATGATGAGACAGCCCTCCTTGCAAGGAAATTCAAGAAATTTATGAAAGAAGGAGGCCCTTCCACAAAAGAGATTTGTTTCAAAAATGGAAGGAGAAAAAGAAAAGGATAAGAAAAAGGAAAAGGACAAAGAGAAAGAGCCCTTAGTATGCTATGAATGTAAAAAGCCAGGGCATTTTAGATATGACTGTCCTTTACTTAAGAAGGCCTACAAGAAAAAGAAAAAGGCCTACATGGCAACTTGGACTGATAGTGAAGAGTCTTCTTCCGAAGAAGAAGAACAAAAAGAAGTTGCTAATGTCTGCTTCATGGCCAACGACGACGACAACGACAATGAGGTAAGTTCCGAAACCCCCGATGATGAATTTACATTTGATGAAATGTTTGAGGCTTTCAATGAACTTATGATTGATTTTAAATCTTGAAAAAGAAGTATAAGTTTTTGAAAAATGACAATATTAGCTTAGCTAAAAGTAAAAATGAATTAGCTTTAGAAGTTAAGAACTTAACTAATGAAAAAGAAGAACTTAGCAAAAGAAA